>PVLC010027576.1:0-21739 GCA_004027655.1 Graphiurus murinus
TTCCATCCCTAATACTGCAAAAAAAAAAAAAAAAAAGCAAAAAGTAGTAGAAAGTATCTTCTAATTAGTTGATAGGTCATTGTAGAAAACTTGGAAAATATGGAAAAGATAAAAATCACCCATAATCCTGGCTCTCTGGTCCAATGCCCCTGTGGGGGGACAGGAGCCCCCATTTATCTGCCTTGTGCCCCTAGTATCTAACAGAGTTATGCAGATGAGGTAACCAATGTGTGCTTGTCTTTTTGTCCAAACTAGTGTTGATAAACTTTTGTCTGACTCCTCCAACACCTTTTAAAAATTCCTTACTGGGGCCAGAAGCTTCTGTTGAGCATACATTGAAGTCACTTAGCAAATTGTTTTCTTTCTCCACCCAAATTTGCAGGTGCCCACTGGAAGTTCCGCTAAGTCCTCACTTCTCAGCAGGATGTCTGGTGTCTGCACCCCGTCCACATCAAGACTAATGTCTCCTTAGTGCTTGCTATGCACGATGCAGTAGTGTACTCAGTAGCCCACCAAGACTGTGTTGTAAATCTTCACAGCAACCCTAAGGTAAGCAGCATCATTAGTTTCCTACATTTGCCGTTGAAGAAGCAGAGCTAAGGAACCTGTTTCAGATTGCATAGCCTGCAAATGACAGAAATGGGATCTGAAGCCTAGCAGCTTGCCCACAGAGCCTGGGTTCTAAATCCCTCTAGTATCCTGATCCCACAGAATCAGGTAAGCAGACCTCAAGTATATAGACCTCTATATACACGCTCACAAATGTCCTCTTCGAAATACTTCCCCACAGAGTAGAACGAGCTGAGCAGGGCATAGGCATCCTGCACCTGTCCTCCCAGCACCTGGCAGAACGCCTGGCCAAGGCAGTCTCTGCCTGGCACTGTGGGTTTCCTTGTTTACGTAGCTGTCTCTCCTACCAGCCAGCTCCCTGAGAACAACTGGGAAGTCTGTGTCCTGCCCTTCACCCTCCGGAGCAGGGCTCTGCAACAGCAGATTGATGTATTTGTTGAAAATGTGATGAAATAGAAGAAAAAATAAGAGGAGTAAGATGTTTAAAAAGGAAATAAAAAGCATAACTTTTTTCTGTCTTTTAAAATCCAACAACGGATTGCTTGAGGGAGGGGGAGCTCGTGACATTGACTGCTGGGGGGCGGGCAGGGCCGAGGAAGGGGCGAGGGCATGGGTTGGGGAGTGTGTCGGCAGACACGGAGCGCCAAGCGGCACTGCCCGAGCCGTGTCAGGTCGCTGGGTGAGGCGGGGAGGCCACCCTGCTGGCCGGACTTCAGTAGGCTCGGGTGAGTGGACCTGGCTGAGGCCCCAGTGGGTGGCAGAAGCTTGTCAACAGACAGGTGTCTACCTCTCCAGAGAGGCCCCACAGGGCAGGACCCGGCAGTGGGGTGACCACTGGAAGACAGGATTTAAAGCCCAGGAGCAGCTGGTCCAAGATTCCTGCTGTGGACGCCCCATGCAGAGCAGCACCAGCTGTGCACACTCATCCCATTACCGTGAAGTTCCATATCCACAGAAGGACGAGCTGGCCCTGCCACGGGTAACCCCGCGGCTCTGGGGTAAGCACTGCTTCATCCACTTTCAACAGGACGCCAGCAGTGGAACCCCCATTTCTTTCTAAGCCCCAAACTCTCCTCTCTGAACACACACACACACACACACACACACACACACACACGGAAGAACGCGCTACTTGGTGGAGCCAGAGACGCTGGAGTTTCCCCTCTGGTCTCTATGATCATTTACTGGGACTTTCTCATCCAATCTGGGGCACATCCTGCCTGAGAGAAACCAAAGCCCCTGTTTTTGCCCTCAATGACCTGAGAAGGGGCACCCGTGCATACCCTTCCCCACCAGAGGGGGCGCTGCGCCAGCTCAAGGCCTCTGCCCTGGGAGCAAGATCCCTGCCCACAATCACCCTGCTCCAGGGTGCTAAAGAAACCTGGAAGCCAAGTGTGGTGGCGCACACTTGTCATCCCTGCACTTGGGGGCTGAGACAGGAGGATCGCAGGTTCAAGGACAGCCTCAGCAAGTAGTGAGACTCATCAACCTAGAGAGACCCTGTTTCCAAATAAGAAATACAATTGGGTTGGCGGTGTAGCTCAAAGATAGAATGCCTCTAGGCTTCATCCCCAGTACCACAAAAAACAAACAAACAAAAAAACCTGGAGGCACAACACCACAGAATCAAGCCTGAAAGAATATACTCAGCCGATCCGACCACTTTCAGCTATGCACCTGCATTTTCTTTAACTCTTCCCCCCCCCATTTGCATATGGCTGCCTGGTTTTGGAAATACAACCAGACTTGGTAAAGAGAAGCAAAACAAACTCCGTGTGGGGCTTACCTTCTGCAGGTAAGCCCATTCCGCAGGTGCTCTGCCTGCCCCCATGGACGGCATCCATGGAAAGGAAACCAGGCGGCAGGTTAATGAATGGACGCCTGAGTGGAAACCAGCTACAGAACGAGCACTGCTTCCAGTTAGGATTTGGAGGAATCAATATTTTTTTAAGTACTAGGGATTGAGCCCAGGGGCATTCTACCTCGGAGCTATGCCCCCGTCCTATTTTACTCTTTTTTTTTATTTTGAAACAGGGTTTCACTAAGTTGTGGAGGGCCTCCCTAAGTTGCTGAGGCTGGTTGCGAACTTGTAATCTTCCTGTTTCCGCCTCCCAAATCCTGAGATTACAAGTATGTGCCACCATGCCCTGATTATTTTTTTACTTTGAAATAGGGTCTCATTAAGTTTCTGAGGGCCTCACAAGGTTGCTGAAGCTGTCCTTGAACCTGAGGTCCTCCTGTCTCAGCCTCCCAAGTACTGCGATTACAAGGGTGTGCGACCATCAGTATTTTTTTAATTGCCTAACTTGATTCATCTATCTGTTTATCTAACAGGCATTTTCCAACATCAGTACATCCCACCTCAAGCTGGGGCAGGCCAAGGCCCCAGCTTTTCCCTGCAGCCTGCCCTGCCCCAGCCAATGACTGAGCAACCCCCTTCAGCATTCAGGCAAGAAACTCGGGCGCCATCCTAATTGTCTTTTTCCTCACGCCACTTCCACTGCACCAGCGAGGCCAGCGGGGTGGACTTTCAAGGTATCTCTAAATCTGAACTCTCTACCCCATCCCTGTGAGCCCCGCCTGGAGGGCAGCACCGCCCCCTGTGCGGGTCCCATGCTCCGTCCACAGCCTCATCCCAACACCAGTGTCACAGGCAGCCTTGCAAAGTGTGAACACATCACATCCCCTCTGCTGTCATCTGTGTAGTGCCTCCCATGGACGCCGAGACAGCCGCGTCCTCCTGCAGCCAGTGTCCTGCCACCCCTTTACTCACCTCGCCACGCCCACCCCCCTCCCCTTTAGCCCTGAGGGCGCCTCCTGTCCCTGGAACACAGGCCTTGCCCACCCTGAGTCCTGCAGGCCTCCAGCTCCTTCTACCCATGCCATCTTCCCTAGATCCTCCCATGGTTCACGTCTAACTTCAAGTTTTTAACTCCAGTGTTTCCTTCTCCATAAAGATGCCCATGGTCCTCTAATCAAAAATGTCGGGACCTCTAACACTTCTTAACCCCGTCTCTGATTGATTTCTTTGCTTCCTGGCGATTGTTCACCTCCCCACCCCGCCCCTGCCCCTGCCCGGAACGTGAGCCCTGTGAGCTCTCAGATGCTCACCTGTTTGGTCCAAGTCCCAGGACCAGAACAGTAGATGGCACCGAGTGTCCAGTGGGTATTCAATAAATGTTTACTGGATGACCAAAAGTGGACAGACCAGCACTTTGAACTCAAACATCTTTCTGCAGTGTTGGAGCTAGAACCCAGGGCCTTGTGCACGCTAGGCAAGTGCTCTGCCACTGGGCCACACCCACACCCACACCCCAAACCCCTCGAACATCTCTTCTGAATGAGCGCAACTGGCTTAGAAAATCAAACCAAAATGAATTCGCTAGATGAATGTTACGAATCGGGAACATGACAAAAGCGTAAGTGATTGGGGATAAGTGTTCCACTGAGAGCAAGTAAAATGTGAAAAAAAAATTTCATATTAAATGTGAAAAACATGTTCTGAAGTATACTGAAGAATTAGGAGCTGCAAATGTATGCCTAACACATGAAGCTGCTTTTGCTGACCTAAAGGAAAGAGACAGAACCTTCACTGAGTTCTCAGTCTACTTGAAGAGCTGGGAGACCAAAGTCAAAGCCCAGGGCCCTCCAAAGGGACAAAGCTGGGATCCCCAAAGGCAGATAATGCTGGGACAGGGATGAAGTAGCAGAGGGAACTAGCAGAGGCCAGACCCTCAGCCTGGCTTTTCATCGCCTGGAGCATTGGAAGAATCACAAGCCTCAAACTGTTGAAAGTGGTCTCAGGCCGAGAGGGTCCCCAAGTCCTGGCAAGAGCTAACAAAAACCCTCTCTAGAAGAAGGGACTGTCATCTTTGGCCTTAATACATGATTAATATACATACGTTTTCTTTCCTTTTCTTTTCCTTTTTTGATTGAACCCAGGGGCATTCTACCTCCGCGCTCTCCTCCCCCCAGCCCTATTTTTATTTTTCTGTTTTGAAACAGAGTCTCGCTAAGTTGCTGAGGCTTGTCTCAAACCTGTGATTCTCCTGATGCAGAGAAATAAGACACCAGTAGCAAGAATCAGCAGAAACAAAAGACACCAAGCAGACCCACAAATGTAGAGATATTGGAATTTCAGGTACAGGCTATTATGCAACCAAGTATACTGTGCTCAAAGAACTACAAGCCAAGCTTGAGGATTTCAGGGGGGAAGCAAGTGGCACTAAAAGCCACTGGAAAAATAAACTGGAATTTGAGCACAAATACCACTGAATGTGTGGAATATTTATGGCAGGCAGGGGACTGGATTTGGGGGCGGGAGAACGCTGTGACACTGGTAATCTGACCTTATCTTCCAGTGGAAGTAGAGGGAAAGAGGAAATCTTCAAAAGAGGGGCGAGTACTCATTTCACATGTCTATCATCAGCTAGCACAAAAACAGACATTCAAGCAGCCCTAGAAATATAGATTCCTAAAATCCCATGGGGTGGGGAGGGAAGCAAGCTCTGCAGAGAGACTGTAAAAAAAGAACAGAACCAGCGTCCAATTCCATCCTCCCCACCCGCAAGCATGAAGAGATAACCTCAGATAGCTTCCTGGCAGCCCCCCCAACAGAGCCCCCACTATTACAAAAACCTCCACGTCGCTTCCAAGCATTTGCAGTCCAAGGCTACTTGGGCGAGGACAGGAGCACTCCACTGTCTGTCTCGTAAGGAATCTGTTTGCTTGCTACCCTATCAGGGATTCTCAACTCAAGTGATGCTAGAAATAACCCTCATCTCCACGACAAACAGCTGTGCCACATCCTGTCGCCTGGCCCCCCTCCTCAGCTGCCTGCACGGGCTGAGATCTGGGCCACGGGGCAGACAAGAGAAAAACAATTAGTCACCCGGGTTTTGCCCAACCTCCATGTTACTCAGAGCAGAATCACTGCAGAAAACAAGCCGGCTTCAGCGGCCAGGCAGGCACCTACAGGTCGGAAGGACTTGAAGACTTTTTCCAGGACTTCATGGAGCGTCTTCTTGCCACACGAGGAGATGTAATCCTGCGCGAGCTGCAAGAAAGGCAGGCAGTCCTCGCTCTCGCTCCACACGTGCTGTGCGCCCATACGGGCAAGGAGAAAACAGAGACACACAGGTCACTACCCTCGCTGTGAAGCCCAGAACACCCCGCAGATGTTCGAAAAAGCAGGTGAATCTGAAGGCGGCCTCCGGTGCGGCGTGCAATCCATACGTTCATACTCGGTTTGTTTGCACAGAAAGGAGGCCTGGAAAATGTCTAAATCCACAGCCCCAGCCCCAAGTTTGTTGTTCCTAATCTCACCTGCTCCGCTCCTCACCTGTTCCCAGGTAGTAAAGAGGGCAAAGGGGCGGACGTTCCTCACCCATTATTTCCAGGGCTCACCTCCTCCTGCTGGCTGCTAAGGAGGGTTTAAAAGGGTGGAGAAGTCCGGCCCTTCACCTTCAAACTCCTTAACCCTGCACAGTTTGCAACCATCAACTCGGAACAAGACATTCTTTACTCAGATCAGCCTGTGAGTAGGGCTGGTCGTAACTTTGCTTTGAAATGCAATGAACTTGTGAGAACATGAGAAGCCCCCGAGTTGTCACTGGGAACTGAAGGCTTGCTAAGAGCTGTCCTTCCTGCACACACTTTCAGAGGACGGTCACACCCAAGCAGCTCTCAACAATGCAACACATGCGGAGAGGAAACTGATTTCAGGTTTTATTTTGTTCTTACGGCTGGATAAGGTTTCCTCCCTTCGAGGATATCTGTTTTAGCACATCTTTAGGCAAATCTCTCCTGAAAATGTTCAAGGACTTGGAATAGACCCAAGAATCAGGCTAGAGAGATTTGGATGCAGAAGCCCCCTGGCTCTGCTATCTGAGCGAGGCAGAGAAACCAGACTTGGAGGATAACTGGGTATCTGCCAGCACCAAGGATCTGTTTCAAGGGCACCAACTGCCGGCAGCTCAACACTGCCCAAATGGCGCTGCGGCCGGCGAGAGGGAAAGGCGTTTGGGACACTGGAGCAAGCGGCAGGGCCGGGGCAGCAGGGGATGAGAAACAGTCCACCCGAAGTGTGCAATTGCCTTCTTCTGTTCATACAAACCATCATGGCACCGACCTAGAAAATCCTATGCCTGTTGCTCAAGGAAACATTCCAGCACCTTCCTTCTCATCGTAGAATTTCCAAGAACTAGATCTATAGACTTAAAATGCTGCTCAGGTCCAAGTAAGGATAACTGGGTGCTAATGTGCCATTTTCATACCCGAATTAGCGATGTTTCATAGTTGTAAAGGTCCATTTCCAACACTCGCTGCTTTGATTCCAGCAGAATTCTCTAGAGCTGCCTCCTTGGCCTAATAAAGACAACAGCCCGGCCCTGTAGCTGGCGAGAACAGCCCAAATGCTCTTCCCTAGTAATTAGAGACCCTTAAAGCTGTCAACCCACTGAAATGTCACTTATGTAATAGTCTCTTGCGCTGCATAAAAGTCTAATAGTACAAAGTGCTTTCATATCCATTATCTGTCTCACTTGATTCTTAATCAATGGAGACTCAGCAAGAATGGCAAAGCCCTGCTCTGGTAAGGCTGCTGAGTCTCCATTTTCAAATTCACATTTGTGGAGTTCCAGCCAACTCCATGTTCGCATCCACGTTGGAAGGTGGGGTTAACATCTAGCCCCACCACAGCCCTAAGCCCGCCCTCCCCAGGTGCATGCTGAAGACCAGGGAGCGTGAAAAGGTAAAGGGTTAGGGAGTGCTTGCCACAGGGCCAGGCTGGGGTGCAGAGCGTGTCCAGTAAGGAGTCCACTAAGAACCTTCCTTCCCTTTGCCGATCTGCAGGAGGATGCAGGGGGAAATGGCGAGCAAGGCTTTCCACCCGCCACAGGGCCAAGGTCACACGATGAGCAGACCAGACCAGACGAGCAGTGTCATCTGAACCCTCTCCAAGGTGACTTGGGTAGAAATTAATTCAGAAGTAGGCGGAACTGTGAAAATCTGGTACAAATACTTTTTGGGGGGGGCATTGGGGATTGAACCCAGGGGCATTCTACCTCTGAGCTATACCCCCAGTTTGAAACAGGGTCTTGCTAAGTTGCTGAGGGTCTTGCTAAATTGCTGAGGCTGGCCTCTAACCTATGATCCTCCTGTCTCAGCTTCCCAAGTACTGGAGTTACAGGCATGCACCACTTGGCCCAACTCATACCTCTTTTTTTTTTTTTTTTTTTTAGTGTATTCTGGCTTTAAATTACAATATTAAAAAAAAAAAAAGTATCTCACTTAAGCCGGGCATGGTAGCACACACTTGTAATCCCAGTACTTGAGAGGCTAAAACAGGAGGATCACAGGTTCTCAGCCAGTCTCAGCAACTTAGTGAGGCCCACTACAACTGAGTAAGACCCTGTTAAAAAATATAAAATAGGGCTGTGAGTGTAGCTCAGAGGTAGCATGCCCCTGGGTTGAATCCCCAGTACTTAAAAAAAAGAAAAGAAAGTGTATTACTTAAATCTCAACACGATCACAATGGAGATCAGACACTTGGTTAAGCATTTCTAGACATCTATAACCTCATGAAAAGATTGTTCATAACTCAATTTCCCTCATTCCACTTTTAGGGTTACTCATTTATGACTATATGTTGGAGAAGACAGACTTAAAACCGGTTAAGAGGCCTTCTGCCTAAATTTCCTTCATTTGGATATCCACCTCCCCCTGGAATCCCAGTGTTGTTGGTTTTATGGATTTATAGAACATTTTAACTGAATGGCTGTCCATGTAATAAAACCGAGGGACATGGGGCTTGAAGTCAGACCCAGATGGACAGAGTCGCTTAAAAGACACCCCCGCTAACTGCTGATTGTTTTACATCAATTGTATCTCATAACAAACAGTACTCCATTTTATTCCAACTGCTTCTTTCCAAAATTAATCAAGGCAGCTGGCAAAGAGTGGCAGAATACAAGACAAGATGAACAGAAAAATAAGATTGCCTTTGGGGGAAAATAAGGACAAAGGGGAAAAAAAAAAGGAAGGAAAATAAGATAGAACCGCGAGTGAGAAGGGGATCCTCGGAGTCTAGGGGGGCCTGGCCACTTGCTTCCTGTGGGACACACCTGTCGCTAATGCTTTCTAAACAGCCAGTGCAAAGGAAGGAGCGCCAGCTCAGGTCAGCGGCCACGGATAAAACAGGCCGGCTCTTCGGGGAAAACCAGCAGGCAAGGGGCTGGGGCAGGAAGGTTGTTCTCTCAGGAAAGGAGAGAGGCCCACACTAAAGCCAAGGGAGGCAGAGAGTCTGGGGGCAGGGGGGATGCTCCTGGGGTCCAGGCTCAGACCAAGACAAATGGGTGATGGGAGACCCAGACTCCTGGGCCACGAGGCGTGGTCACAGTAACATCCACTGGGAAAGTATTTCAAGCATGTATAGCCAAACGCCCAAGCAGAGAATGCCTGGCTTTCTGATAGGTTTGCTGAGGCAAGAGCAGCCTGCAGGCCTCCCCACAGGAGAGATGCAGGAGATGCCCAGGAAAGGCTCCAGGGAGCGGAGGAAGGCACTGCTCCTCCAGCTTTAGCGCCACGGGCAACACCTGGAGGTGTCTGCCACAGGCCTGCTGGGCCCAACCCGGGGTCCTGATTCAGTATGTAGGGGGAGCCGGGGGTGGGGGGGACTGAAGATGGAATTTCCATGAAACGCTCAGCTGAGGCTCATGCTGCTGACTCTGCAGCCGCACTGAGAAACACCGGCAGGGCAGACCTTTGGCTAACTCCATATTTGGAAGGGGGGTGGGCAGGAGTAGCGTTGTTACATCTAAAAATCTTTCTGCATGTCTGCATGCTGGTTATGGTGGTGCACGCCTGTAATCTCAGCATTAGGGAGGCTGAGACAAGAGGATCCTAATTTTGAGGACAGCCTCAGCAACTTAGCAGGACTCTCAGCAACGTAATGAAACTCTGTTTCAAAAAAACCCAACATTTTTAAAAGGGGTCGGGGTATAGTTCAGAGGTAGAATGCCCCTAAGTTCAATCCTCAGTATCACAAAAAAAGAAAAAAAGTTTTCTGGAAGAATTCAGGTGATGCTCTTACTGCGGCCAACTCCAAGTCTCAAGCTGGTGTGAGCACCAGCGACAGCCCCGGCCTGGGTGGCCAAGCTTTCTTGTAGGAAACCAACCCTGGTGTGAAGTGAGATTTGACACAAGCCATCTGTGGCCCTTCTTTCTCTTAAGTTGGGCCAATACTTACTACAAAAGCTCACCCAGCTAAGATGCTAAAACCATGTCCCTTGCAAACAGGACCATGAGAGCCTTTCTTTTTTCTAGAGTGTCAACAAGAATATCCAGTTTATCAGAAAATGGCATTAGATCATTAAGGTAATTTAACCCCTAAAATTGGAGGCGGGCACAAGCTGTGTGCTCCTGCCGTTCTAAGTCCCCGTGGGCAGGCCGCAGCGCTTGGTGACACTTATGCTAGTAGGGGTCGGGGCACGTTAGGAACACGGCCCTGGTTCTCCTCTGGACGCAGTCATCTGGGCCTCCTGGTGTGACACAGCCAGTCCTCTATGTCGCAGGTTCTGCCTCCGTGGATTCAACTAATCGGGGATGGAAAATATTTGTGCTGAGTATGTACAAACTTTGTTTTTCTTGTCATTTACCCCTAAATAGTAGACTATAATACCTGTTCACCTAAAACTTACACTGTTTTAGGTACTATAAGTAACCTAGAGCCGATTTAAAGCATACAAGAGGATGTGTGCAGGTTACAGGCAAATACCATGCCATTTTATCGAAGGGATTTAAGAGTGCTCGAATTTTGGTATCTGAGAGGGTCCTGGAACCAACCCCCAAAGAAACCAAGGGTCAACTTCACTGAAGTGTGGGTGTCCTGCCATTCCGAGTCGATTCTAAATCACTGCAGCTGAGTCCAAAACTGACTTCTGTCCACGTCATAGACAGCGGAAAACATAAAAGCACAAGCCACCTTGTTCACCCAACGCGTCTGTGCCCAGGGTGGACGAGCCTGGGCAGCCCTGTCTAACACAAGCTCGCTCTTCATGTCAACCACTGGCCCGTTCCCCGTTCTACCAGGGAGGAAAGTGAGGCTAAGAGGAAGAAACTTGCCTGTGGTCACACTGGGAGCATGGTAGGGCCAGAACATAAATACAGTATGCATTCATTCTTTCTTTTTTCCTTTTTTGGTACTGGAGATTAAACTCAGAGGCATTCTACTTCTTCTTAGCTATACCCCCAGATCTTTAAAGAACAAAAACAAAAAAGCCAGGCATAGTAGCGCATACTTGTAATCACAGTACTTGGGAGGCTGAGACAAGAAGATTGATGTTTGTGGTCAGCCTTAGCAACTTGTGAGGCCCTCTGCAACTTAGTGAGACCTTGTTTCAAAATAAAGACTAAAATAGGAGTAGAGGTATAGCTCGGAGGTAGAATGTCCCTGGGTTCAATCCCCAGTATGAAAAAATAGAACAAAAACCCTCAAGAAAAAAAGTCTTGCTAAATTGCTGAGGCTGGCCTTGAATCTGCAATCTTCCTGTCTCAGCCTCCCATATCAGCCTTCTTATTTTCTGTTTCAAAACAGGGTCTCACTAGGTTGCTGAAAGTCTCGCTGAGTTGCTGAGCCTGGCCTCAAACTTGGGATCTTCCCATCGCTGGGATTACAGGCATGTACCACAGCGCCCAGCTGGAAAGTCTTTTTTCTGTCGTAATATGACAACTATTATCTTTTTTTTTTTTAATTGAGGATGGACTAAACTACTTAAAATGTCGGGTACAAACATATTTCTGATGGGTTGGCAGAGAAGGTAGGACAAAAAGGGAAGGGTCCCTCCATCCGGCAGTCATTAGCACCCATTCCTCCTGGCCTCGGATAAGGAAGGCGGGCAGCAGTTCCCCTCCTGGGGAGCATGCACCCCCGCACAGTCAGGATGGGAGTGGCTTCTGGGGCCTGAGCCCTCTGCCCCACAGACCAAGCCTGAGTCCAGCACTCCAGGGCTGAGCCCACCCCAGCAGCCCTTGTGATCCCAGGAGCCGCTCGCTGGCAGGAGGAGTCTGGACAGGGACACAGGGACGGCCTGTGAAGCGGGAATGTGCAAGGTGTGCAGGGACAATCCCGCCGGCTGACCACTGGCCACGGCGTGGGCTCGGGGTCCGGCTCGGCCTGTCCTCAGCGCTGCAGTCCACATGAGTTACACACATGCATGAGCCGCAGTGTCCTCCCCGAGTAAGCGGAGACCAGGACCCCCACCCCACAGACTGCCTTCCAGTCCCAGGGGCGAGTCCCTCTTGGGGCCTGCCTGCCTGGGCGCCTGGACGTCACTCCAGAGACATTCCATCCAGGGCTGTGCCTCAGTTTCCTCATCTGTAAGGCAGGGATGGTCACAGAGAGCACCTCTTTAGATTACTAAGATTCAGTGAGTTCAAACATGCCAAGAGTCTGGAACAGGGTCAGGAACATAAAAAGTGGCAGTGCTGCTAATTTAATAGTGATAGTCTACACTAGGCTGGATGATTACTTATTCATTTTTTCTTTCCTTTTTTTTTTTTTTTTTGTGGCGGGGCCAGTACTGAGGATTGAACTCAGGGGTGCACTACCTGTAAGCTACATTCCCAGCCCTTATTTTCTATTTTGGGACAGGGTCTTGCGAAGTTGACCAGTCTGGTCTTGAACTTGTGATTCTCCTGTGTCAGCCTCCTGAGTTTCTGGGACTATAGGCAAGCAACCCCATGCCTGGCTTATTTATTCATTCTAATACATACCTATATTGAGCACCTCCAATTATCTGACACTGTTCTGGGTACTGGAAGAGCGAGTGCAAAGGCCCTGAGGCAGGAATGAGCTTGGCTTGGCATGTGTGAGGACTAGAAAGGCCAGTGTAGAAGGAACAGTATAAGCAAGGGTGGAGAATGGCCCACGAGGAGGTCACAGGGTGGCGAGAGAGAGCACATGGGAACTGGAGGCCAGCCCAAGGATGTGGGCTTTATTACAAAAGGGATGGGAAGTCAGTTCAGGTGAGGTGGCGGGCAGGTGGTGGAATGGCCCCCAATACCACTATTTATTTATTTATTTATTTGTTTATTTATTTTTTGCAGTATTGGGGACTGAACCCAGGGGCATTCTACCTCCGAGCTCCACCCCCAGCCCTATTTTTCATTCTTTATTTTGAAACAGGGTTTCATTAAGTTGCGGAGGACCTTACTAAGTAGCTGAGGCTGGTCGTGAACCCGAATCCTCTGGTCTCAGCCTCCCAAGTACTGGGATTACAAGCGTGCACCACCACGACCGGCCACTATTTATATTTTAAATGTTATGCAGATCATATATTTATTTACTTATTTCTGGTACTGGGGATTGAACCCCCAGGGCATTCTACCTCCAAGCTATACCCCAGCCCTATTTCATTTTTTATTATGAAGCAAGGTCTCGCTAAGTTGCTGAGTCTGGCCTCTACCCTGCAATCCTCCTGCCTTCACCTACTAAGCACTGGGATTACAGATGTGCACCACCATGCCCCACCAGGTCATATTTTAAATAGCTCCGGAGCGGGTGCTGGGCAGAGACTGGCTTGGCGTGAGGTAGGGACTCTAAACAAGGAGATAAGCTAGTAGGTAAGACGGGCATGATAGTGGCTTGGGCAGAGGGCACAGGTGGATCCCGCATGGATGCTGCTGGTGATTCCAGCTGCAGTTTGAGTTGGATGCGGGGAGTGTGGGGAGTGGTGAAGAGTGGCGTTAAGCATGTCCTGTAAGTAGATTTCTGGCTCAAGCAACAAGATGGTGATGATTTACAGAGATAACGAGATGGGCTACCAAGTCCTGAGCACTTAGTCCAAGCTAGGCACAGATGTTCTCAAGCAACCCAGTTGGACACTAATACTGCTTTAAGCACCAATCCCAAGTCACCCAGCTGAGGAGGTGACAGATGTGGAAACCGTGGTATAGAGGGCTTAAGTGACTTCCCCAAGACACACAGCTGGGATGAATGACCCCAGAGTCTACACTAACCAGTATGATACACTACCTCCTAAAACAGCCCCGGGTGCATGAGGGCTATCTGTATACTAGACAGCCCCAACCCAGCAAAGAATAAGCCCTCAACAAATGTTTGGCAGATGAATGCATGATGTGAAAATACTATGTAAATTTAAAGATGCTATGTAAATATGGCTATTGTTAACAAGTCCTTCAAAAGATAGGGGTTCTACTCAATTCAAATTTCTTCTGATGCTTAACAGATTTTCCTGGGAAAAGGAAAAGAACTGAGGTAGTACACTGATGGAAGCAAACAGCAGTGTGACGTACCTGGCTTGGCTAAGAAAACCACCATGGTGGGCATCTTGTCCATTGTGGCTTCCAGGAACTTGGGAGACCATTCCAGTCCATCAGAGGGGTCATTTTTTAATCTTCTATCTTCCTTATCTAGCCCCTCTCCACCTTTAATCTTTTGTATCTATTCCACTTAAATTGTCACCCAACACTTAAAGCTAAGGGTGGCCTCAGGAAATGGATATAAACCATGTTTGTGAATGAGGATGTCCACACCCCAAGCAGAGAGCAACCTGACTTTCTGTGGAGTCCTCTCTGGGGGGTGGGTCCCCTACAGGTCCAGCTGGAAGGTTGTGTGGAACTGTGCCCATAAAATCCAGGAACCAGGAGCAGCTCTGACTCTATTTCACACAGTAGGGTGGGGAAAGGGCAGCGGGGAAACTGAGGCAGCCCTGAGGCAGAAGGAACTCCTAATCACACGCTGGACAGTTAGTTGGCCCTCGGGTGGCCTTTCCACTATGTCTCCGGTGCTTTCTCAGGGAATTCCCTTTTACTGACCCCCTAACTCCTCCCAATAACACTTCACATATTTTAAGGACAGTCAGCCTGGGCTCACCTGTATTCATAGCTTACTTGCTCCTCACAAGTCCCCCGTGAAAACCCATTGTACGGTGAGAAAACAGAATGTCTTGAAATAGTGACAAGCTCTAAGCTCTGGGCGAACACCAGGTCTCTGAATCCGTGGAGCCCTCCCAGAAGAGGTCGCCAGGTGTGTTGTCGCCCCGATCGCGATCGCCAGGGAGCTAGCTGCGGTTATTAAACGTATTTTGTGCGTCCAAAATACGGGGAAACTGCACTCAGGGGGGAGTATTCGGCCACAGCCTCACAGCTGAAATCAAACCTGGCGGTCACCTCAAGCCACCCTCTTCGGGAGGGTGGCCAGTCTGGGCTCGCTGGTTTCCTCCCGTCCAGGGGTGGGGACGGTGCACGCTTTATTGCCCGGGCTCCATCAGCTGTCACCTCCGGGTTGCAGAGGTAGTAGTCCTGTCTCTCCAACTCCTCGGCCAACTTACCGAGGGCAGCGGGGACGCGCAGCCTGGGGGGGGGCGGCTTTGTCTCCCCCACCTGAGGAGCCAGCGCCAGGCCACGCCACGCCTCCGCGCCGCCCCCTGGGTCCGCAGGGGCCGCAGCAGCGCCAGCTCCGGGCTCAGGCCGGCGACCACAAGGTAACCCGCGTCCACCGTCGCCTCCATCTTACATTTGGGGACCATTATTTATTCCCTATGCTTACAAACACTTCATGGAACGCCATCCTTGCCCCGTCTCTGCACGCCCAACTGCAACTCCCCTGCCCCCCGCATCCTCTTCCCAAACTGTCAGTGCCACAATCCCTAGCAGGGCAGGACGCAGAGTCGAAGGTGGAGACACCGCAGTTCCAGGTCCCGGGCCCTGCCAGCCCGGGGCGGGGCGTGGTTCTCCCTCCCCTGGACAAACCGAAGGCCTACGACCCCGCCACCGCCACCCCGGGGCGGGACAGGACCTGCCCGGGCCACCGCGCTCGCCAGCAGCTTATAGAGGAGCGATGTCAGCGCTGGAGCACGGGGATAGGCGTGTGTGTGTGTGTGTGTGTGTGTGTGTGTGTGTGTGTGTGTGGCGCGCACGCGCGCGTGCGATTTTAAGATCCAGGGTGTAATTCCGCAAAGAAGGTCCAGGAGATGGGGCATCGCTCGTGTGGACAGAGGCTTTGTGTCCAAACGGGACCGGGCGGGGGTTCTCCCGGGCGGGGCGATTCGAGTTCAGTGCCAAGGGAATGGGAGAGGAAAGGGATTCCTCGCCCGGACCAGAAGCCCGGGCGCAGGGAGCTCGGGACTTCGGATTCTGCTGGAGGGCTGGGGCACCCAGGATGCTCCAAGCCAGGCACCAGACAGCGGCTGCGGGGAGGCGTCCCCGAAACAGCATGGGGTGGACTCCAGCCCGGCTCCCCGGCTCCCCAGGGCGCCCTGCCCGCCGCCCACCTGGCCCCACCCGCGGCGCTTCCCCACGCCACGAGGAGCAGGGGGTGCGCAGCGGCCCGGGTTACGCCTCCCCGGCCCCGCAGCTGGGGCGCAGGGACCCGGCCGCGGCGTCCCCGCTCCCGCCCGCCCTCCCGCCCGCAGGCACTCACGAAATTGTCGCCGCAGCCGTTGTCCGGGCACAGCACGTAGAAGGAGACGCCGGGGTCGGCGTAGAAATCCATCCTGCGCTCGGTGTCCTCGGTGGCGATGAGCTCGAAGGGCGTGTTGGAGCACCATTTCTCCGCAACGTCGGCCAGCTGCTGGAAATCCATCGCGGCCCGCCGCTCCCCGCCCGGGCGCCGCCGCCTCCCTCCGCCCCCGCGCCGCGCCGCGCCGGCCTCCGCGCTCCTGGGCGCCCTCCTCCGGGCCGGGCAGCGCGGTGGCGCTCGGCTGGGCGCGGGCCCGGCTCCTGCGCTCCCCGGCGCGCGCGGGCGGGCTCTGTTTACATGCGGTGTGCGCCGGCCGCGACGCGCGGCTCCTCCTCCGCCCCGCCTCCAGCCCCCGTCGGGCCGCCCGCGGGGCTGCTGCAGGGCCGGGCGCGGGGCGGCGGGCGGCTCCGCGGGCCCGCGATCGCCGGCTCCGCTCCACACCCCTTTATCTTGCAACGCGCCCGGAGCATCCCGCGGCCCTCGCCAGCGCGGGGCCGCCCCGGCCCGTGACGTCACGGGCTCTGGCCAATCCCCGGAGCCCGAGCCCGCGCCGCGGCCCGCGAGCCGGGTGACGTCACAGCGCGAGCCGGGCAGCCGAGCCTCTGCAGCTGGCGGCGGAGCGGGGCGCTCGCCTGGCACCCCGGGAGCGCTCGCTGGAGTTAGCCCCGAACGCGAGGCAAATGCAAGCGGAGCCCGCAGAACTGCAGATAACTTGGATTTCGTCCAAGGAGGAGCTGGGAAAATCTCCGGGAAACGGAGCTTTTCGTTTTGCAGAAACTGAAGTTCTTCCCTCCCATTCATGTAAAAGAAATCTCTCCCCTCTTGCGTTTACTAGACAGGGACTGGAATGACAATTTGGAAAGAGAGGTGTGTGTGTGTGTGTGTGTGTGTGTGTGTGTGTGTGTGTGTGTGTGTGTGTGTGTGTATTGCATTACATAAAGCTAAGTTTTTCTTGGAAATAAGCCTCATAAAACTAGCTTTGGTTTCATTGAGCCGGAATTCGTCTTGCGTAACCGAAGGGGCGAACTGCTCGTTGGGGAGAATAGAAAGCACATTTTAAAACAAGAGTACACGGCCCAGCGATTGCACCTGTTGAATGCTCTCTGGCTGGCGGGTACTCGAAAGGCATTACTGGATTGCAGAAAATGCGTTGTAGTCCTCGCCCGCCGGACTTGCACGAATACCAGCAGAGACACGTTGAATAACATTCATTCTATAAACATTCAGTCAGCTTGTATCTTTAAAGGGTGTCTTCTGAGCCAGATTCTGCTAACCCTGGAGATAGAAATATGACTAGTATGTGTCTCCACCCTCAACGAGCTCATGGATTAGCCAAGGGACACTCATGACGCCGTGCACCCGTGCAACTCACCCTTTACTCAGTGGGATAGATACGATTCCACAAATTGTCCACTTTGCACATTTCTGGGGTAGGAATTCCACACACACACACACACACACCCCACTCCCCTTAGTAAACTGGATAGTGATCAGCCCAAAGGCATCTGGGATGTTGCAGCTTTTCCCTTACCTTAGCTATCCTTACCTAAAAGCTCCTGCTTCTGTGGGAAAGCTTCCTGACCCCATCTGTAATCTTTCAAAAGAACTGAGTTCAATGAACAGCTATGGAGCACCTACCAGGCAGAGGTGTACCAGGCCCCGTTTTTGCCGAGGAATTCATAGGCTATAACCTAGGTAGGATTCTAAGATGCTCCCAAGATCCCCGTCCCACCTGGTGTACACACATGTTCTCTCAATTATTCAATCAAATGTCAGCCTCAGTGCTGCTCGGAGGGATTTTTGCAGATGTGACTAAAGTCTAAGTCAATCAACCTTAAGAGAAATGATCCTTGATCGGCCTAGCCTAATCAGATGAGCTCTTAAAAGAGACTGGGCTCTTCCTGGAGAGAAATGCAAAGCACAAAGTGCATGATCACCGAGAAGGTCCTCCACTGATGGCTTTGGAGATGGAGGGCCACCTGGAAGGGACCAGAGAGCAACCCGGGCCAGAAGACTTCAGTCTTCCCGTGCAAGGAACTGAATTCTGCCAACAACCTGACAGAGTTTAAGGAAATTTCCCCCAAAACCTAGAGATAAGAACCAAGTCCGACTGAGCCATGATTTCAGCCTGGGGGAACCCTGAGCAGAAAACCTAGTTATGCCACAGCTGTGCCGGGACTTTTGACTTTCAGGACTGGGAGCCTATATGTGGGTAGGTTTTTATTTGTTTACAGTACTAGGGATAGAACCCACGGCCTCAAGCCTGCTAGGCCAGTGCTCTACCACTGAATTACATCCCAGCACCCCTGTTTTCTTTATTTTGACATCTGGTCTTGCTAAGTTGCCCAGGATGGCCTCGGATTTGGATTCTCCTGCCTCAGCCTCCTGAGTAGTTGGGATTACAGGCGTGTGCCATGGCATCCAGCTTGGGTGTTATTTTAAGCCGCTAAATTTGTTTAAATTTCCCCTCTGCATCAGTGGGAAACTACTACACAGAACAATGAAAGAGGCAAGTACAGAATATAAAAATTCAATATGCTATCAAATTTACAGAATGCCATCTGTGTGTGTATGTGTGTGGGGGAGAAAGAGGGAGAGAGAAGAAGAAGAAGAAGAAGAAGGAGGAGGAGGAGGAGGAGGAGGAGGAGAAAAAGAAGAAGAAGAAGAAGAAGCCACATACTGGGGATTGAACCCAGGGGCACACTACCACTAAGATGTACCCCTAGCCTTTTTAATTGTTAATTAATTAATTTTATTTATTTATTTTTGTGGTACTGGGGATTGAACCCAGGGGCATTCCACCTCCAAGCTACACCCCCAGTCCTATTTTTTATTCTTTATTTTGAAACAGAGTCTCACTAAGTTGCTGAGGGCCTCACTAAGTAGCTGAGGCTGGCCGAGAATCTGGATCCTCCAGTCTCAGCCTCCCAAGTACTGGGATTACAAGCATGTTCTACCACACCCGGCTTTTAATTTTTTATTTTAAGACAGAGCCTCACTAAGTTGCCTAGGCTGGCCTCAAACTTATGATCCTCCTACCTCAGTTTCCTTAGTACTGGGATTACAGGCATGTGCCACTGCACCCAGTTTAAAATGCCATTTATATATGTATGAACACCTCAAGATAGTGCACATTTCCTTGTCATTTTACCTGGTTCTGTCATTTATAGCATAATATGCGTTAGCCTGGAAACTCCAGAAATGAAAGTTCCTTAAATTTGAGATGAAGTTATATAAAATACATTGCTTTTCTCATTTTTGGAAATGAAGAGTTAAGTCCATATGTTTTTAAAAACAAGTTGGCTCCAAGTGATGAATGACCATAATTATAAAGTTCTATTTATTTAACAAACACTTTTTGTCAGAAAAGTGAGTATTTCTCATGATGGGAAAATAGTTTCCTGGGCACAAAGGAGTTGTTCAATGAACTGAATGGATTTCGTTGGCTTCTGTAGGAAGGCATTGAGATGAGGAGCAGGGGTTTCAGAGTTACGCATTTGGGCTGATTCCTCCCTCTGTGATCTTAAATTTGATGGGCGTCTGCAACTTACTTAGTTGCTCTGAGTCCCTGAGGTGGTTTTTTTTTTTTTTTTTTTTTTTTTTTTCTGAGAACAGGGATGCTAGTGAGATAAAACTCTTATTCTGGCACATAGATAAAAGTCAGTAAATGCCATTATTACCCTTCATCTGCTTCCTAGGGGTGACGTGTAGGAAGTTGGGCTAATGAATTCTTAAAGTACAATGCGGAGTCATATGAGGGTGACGTCATGGTGAGTACCAGTCACCATGGTGATAGCATGATAAGTACTACTCATAGACTTATTTTTTTTTCCCTCAAGTGTTTAGAGTGGGGTTTCAGAACAGCATCACCACTGGCATCTTTTTTTTTTTTTTTTTTTTTTTTTTGCGGTACTGAGGATTGAACTCAGGGGCATCCTACCTCCGAGCTATACCCCCAGCCCTATTTTTTTTTATTCTTTATTTTGAAACAGGGTCTCCCTAAGTTGTGGAGTGCCTCACTAGGTAGCTGAGGCTGGCCTTGAACCTGGATCCTCCGGTCTCAGCCTCCTGAATGCTGGGATTACAAGCGTGCGCCACCATGCCCGGCTTACCACTGGCATTTGGCATGGGGTAATTCTTTGTTGCAGGTGCTGTCCTGTCAATGATGGGGTGCTTATAGCCTCCCTGCATGGCCTCTCCCCACCAGATGCCAGAAACATGTGCCTCTCTGTTCCCCTCACCCCTTTCTGAAAACCTAGACCCTCAGACTTCGACACATGTCTTCTGGAAGGCAAAATGACGGAGTTAGAGAGAAAGCCTTGCACCGGTTCTCTTTCTGTAATTCTCATTAACTATTGGAAAGTGTGTGCCGTGAAGCAGCTGAAAGTTTTCTGGGAAAGTTCATCCACAGAAGTTGCTTGAACGGTGGTTCCCGTAAAGCAACCGGCCAAGTCACCAGTTGCTTGGATGTGAAGATCACACATGTCCGCTGCTGGGGGGAGTCCTGTGGGGCACCACGTGGAGGGCTGTTTTCAGGTCCCAGGTACAGGACAGAGTCCATTGCCACCAGGTCTTCTGTGCTGCCGGTGGGTGAAGGAGCATCAGGGGGCTCCCCAAACCCCCTTTCTTTTGTTCCCAATAGGTTTTGGCCATAGTTTGGAGGTAGAAGGAAGATAAAAAAAAAAAAACCTATCCCAGTGGTGGGGAGAAAGTTGCACAGTCTTCACTGTGTTTAGAGAAACATTGCTCTTCCTTTATGAGTCAGAACCTTGCCATCTCTGAAAAGTGCCATTTGTCCTCAGGAAGAAGAGAGGGTGTGTGCCAACCCCGCTGGCTGGAGGTCCTGGGGCCCAGATGGAGTGCAGGCCCACCATCAACTCTCCCGCTGACGCCAGCGCCCCACACGTGCTGCGGTGTTTACTCTAGCGTCAGGCTGACTTTGGCATACAATCTGACCTCTTATTTGCTCCCACCTTGTAAGTCCATTTAACTAGCCCTGCTGTTTGGTAAATGTGCTTCCTCGACACAGTCTTGGGGTTCTTCGATAGGAGGGATTAGAAACCGAGGAGTCAGCGCGCCCCAAGCTCCAGCAGGGGAGGTCAGTGGAAGGATGTGTGACTTACCTTAGCAGTGATGGAGGAGGGGAAGGGACCCTGGATCTGAGAGGTAACACCCAAGCCAGCAACACAGGAAGGATGGGAGCCATCCCCTGCCCCCAGC
Source organism: Graphiurus murinus (assembly GCA_004027655.1). Classification (NCBI taxonomy): domain Eukaryota; kingdom Metazoa; phylum Chordata; class Mammalia; order Rodentia; family Gliridae; genus Graphiurus; species Graphiurus murinus. Next base: position 21,272 of record PVLC010027576.1, read on the forward strand.
ACGCACAGGAACTTTGACCTCAGGTGCAGGCCCAGGAGGGTAAGTAGAGAACAGATGCATACATGCGTGAAGCTCCTGCCAAAGTGTGTTTTGTTGTAACTAGAGCCAGAAGAACAATGAAATTGGGAGACCAGCAAAACTTAAAAATCCACATAAGTGAGTCATTGAGATTTAACCCGAGAGCCGGGCATGGTGGCGCATGATTGTAATCCCAGCAATCGGGAGGCTGAGACCAGAGGATCCGGATTCGAGGCCAGCCTCAGCTACCTTAGTGAGGCACTCCGCAACTTAGTGAGACTCGGTTTCAAAATAAAGAATAAAAAATAGGGCTGGGGGTATAGCTCGGAGGTAGAATGCCCCTGAGTTCAATCCCCAGTACCGCAAAAAAAAAAAAAAAAAAAAAAAAAAAAAAAAAAAAAAAAAAAAAAAAAAAAAAAAAAAAAAAAAAAAAAAAAAAAAAAAAAAAAA
>PVLC010027577.1:0-21738 GCA_004027655.1 Graphiurus murinus
TACTGGGGATTGAACCCAGGGGCATTCTACCTCTGAGCTATACCCCCAGTCCTATTTTTTTATTCTTTATTTTGAGGGTCTCACTAAGTTGCCGAATGCCTCACTAGGTAGCTGAGGCTGGTCACGAACCCGGATCCTCCAGTCTCAGCCTCCCAAATGCTGGGATTTCAAGCATGCGCCACCACGCCTGGCTGGAAAGATCTTTTAATTACCTTTTCACTCTACTGATTTTTTTTTCCTGTGCAGCTTTTTCAATTGATGTTGTCCTGCTTTTCTATTTCTTTTTGCTTTTGTTGCCTATGTGCTTGGTATCATGTCTAAAAATTTATTACACAGACCAACATCAAGAAGAATTTCCTTTGTATTTTCTTCTAATAGTTTCACCATTTGGGGTCTTACATTTAAATCTTTAATCCCCTTTGTGTTAATTGTTGGATAGGGTCCAGTTTCATCCTTTTGCATGTGGATACTCAGTTTACCCAATAGCACTTATTGAAGAGACTATTCTTTCCTCATTGTATATTCTTGGCACACTTTTCAAAGATTGGTCAGCTAGATATGTTGCAATCTTCTTGTCTCAGCCTCCCAAGTAGTGGAATTACAAGTATATCCAGTTTAAGATTATTTTTTCTATTTCTTTGGAAAATCTATTGGAATTTTGATAAGACTCATATAGATCTGTAGCTCACTTTAATAAGAACATTATAATAATATTATTTCTTTCAATCTATGAATGGAGGATATCTTTCCATTTATTTGTATCTTCTTAATTTCTTTTATCAATGTCTATAGTTTTCAGTGTCCAGATATTTCACTTCCTTGGTTAGATTTATTCCTAAGTATTATATTTTTTGTTCTATTGTAAATGGAATCATCTTCTTTTTTTATATAGTATGTTATTAGAGTATGGAAATGCAATTGATTGTTTTTGTGTGTTGATCTGTATCCTACCACTTTATCAAATTCATTTATTAGTTCTAACAGGTTTGTTTGTTTGTTTGTTTTTGCTGGAGTCTTCAAGGTTTTCTATATGTAAGATCATCTCATATGCAAACAGAGACAATTTAATTTCTTCTTTTCCAATTCTACATCTATTGAGATGATCATGTGATTCTCATTCATTCTCTCTCTATATATATACATATACATATGTATATACCCAGGACCATTCTACCTCCTGTACTTTTTTATAAAATTTAAATTTTGAAATCTTAGGGTATTGCTAAGTTGCTGAGGCTGGCCTTGAATCTTCAGTCCTCCTGTTTCAGTTTCCCAAGAACTAAGATTAAAGGCATGTACCACCATACCCAGCTTCCTTCACTCTCTTAATGTGATGTGTCACATTTCTTTATTTGCATAGATTAAACCATCCTTGCATATCAGGGATAAATCCCACTTGGTCATGGTGTATAATTGTTATGATGTTACTGTGTCCCACAAAAAGCATGTGTTTCAAACTTAATCCCCAGTACAATAGTGTGGGGAAGTGGGGCCTAATGGGTAGTATTTGTCCATGAAGACTCCACACTCATGAATGGAGTAAGGCTTCTTCAAAAAGGACTCCAAGCAGTCAGGTCAATCTCTCTTACACTCTCTCTCTCTCTCTCTCTCTCTCTCTCTCTCTCTCTCTCTCTCTCATTCTCTCTTCTACCTCTGATCTCAGGATGATACAGCCTGCAGGCCTTTGCTGGATGCCAGAACCTGGACATTAAGCTTCCCAGCCTCCAAAACTGTGAAAAGAAATTTCTTTTCTTTATAAATTACCAAGTGTGTGGTATTTTGGTATTTTGTTTTAGCAAATGTTCTGATCAGCATTCTCACAACCATAATCTAAAGACCTGACCACGCAACTTAGACGAAAGATCTCTTTTCTTACAGTTCTGGGTTTAGTTCATGTGAGGCCTGGAACCACAGATCTCAGGGCATGGGAGCAGGAGGTGCAGAGAAGGAGAGCACACGGGCTGTGCTCCTCACTTCATGGAAACCAGAAGCAAGAGCGAAAGCAGGGAGAGGAGGAGCTATATATAACCCCAAGGTCATACCCCCGAGATTCACCTCTCCACCCACACCCTGCTGACCTAGGCCACAAATCAGATAAATCCATGGATTTATCCACTGCTGGGATGACAACCCTCAAGACTCAACTATATCAACCCTGAATATTAATAAATGAGCTATTTAGGGGACATTTTATATCTATCTATAGCATCAACACAAAGCTAAGACAATGATCCTTCTAATGTGATGTTGAATTTGGTCTCCTAGTAGTTTGTTGATTATTCCTAAGCTATGTTCATCAGGGATATCGGCCTGTAAATTTCTCTTCATGTAGTGGTATGAGGATTCGTTAAATGAGTTTGGAAGTGTTCATTCCTCAACATTTTGGGAAGAGTTTGAAAAAGACTGATGTTAATTTTTCCTTAAATGTTTGCTAGAATCCACCCAGGAAGCTACTTGGCTTTTCTCTGGAAGGATTTTTATTAGTAATTTAATCTTCTTACTCAGTATTGGTCTATTTAGATTTTGTTTCTTTGTGATTCAGTTTTGATAGGTTGCATGTTTCTAAAAATCTATTATTTGATTTCTTTTTTTCTTAGTAAGTTTAGTTAAAGCCTTATCAACTTTATCTATGAAAAAAACTAGTTATGTTGATCTTATTTATTTATTTATTTATTTATTTATTTATTTATTTATACTAGGGATTGAATCCAGGGGCATTCTACCTCTAAGCTACATCCTCAACCTATTTATTTATTTACTTATTTATTTATTTCCATAACTGGGGATTGAACCCAGGGGCATTCTACCTTTGAGCTACACCCCGGTCCTATTTTTTATTCTTTATTTTGAAACAGGGTCTCACTAAGTTGTGGAGGGCCTCACTAAGTAGCTGAGTCTGGCTGCAAACCCGGATCCTCTGGTCTCAACCTCCCAAGTACTGGAATTATAAGCATGCGCTACCACACCTGACTCCCTCAGCCTTTTTATATTTTTTATTTTGAAACAAGTTCTCACTTAGTTGCTGAGACGGGCCTCAAACCTGTGATCCTGCTGTCAGCTACCCAAATACTGGAAGTACAGGCAGATGTTACTGTGCCCAGATTTCCTATTGTTTTTCTAGCCACTATTTCATTTATTTATGGGCTATTTTTTTTTTTTTTTTCTTGGTACTGGGGATTGAACTCAGGGGCATTCTACCTCCGAGCTACACCCCCAGCCCTATTTTTTATTCTTTGTTTTGAAACCGAGTCTCACTAAGTTGCGGAGTGCCTCACTAGGTAGCTGAGGCTGGCCGCGAACCCGGATCCTCCGGTTTCAGCCTCCCGAATGCTGGGATTACAAGCGTGCGCCACCACGCCCGGCGCATTTATGGGCTATTTTTTGTTGTTTCTTTTCTTCTACTGAATTTAGGCTTTTTTTTTCTTTTTCTTTTTCTTCTAGTTCCTTGAAGTGTAAAGTTGGTTGTTTATTTGAGATCTTTCTTTTTTCTTTTGATGTAGGCATTTATTCAATATAAACATTTGTCTTAGTTTGCTTTGTGCTACGATAACAAAATACCTGAGACTGGGTAATTCATAAAGAACAGAAATTTATATTTTCACAGTTCTATAGGCTCAGAGGTCTAAGATAAAGGCACTAGTATTTGGTGTCTGGTAAGGGTCTTTTTGCTGAAGTCTCATATGACAGAAGGCAGAAGGGCAAGCTACCTGCTACTGTTTGGATCTTGAATGTTCCTCAAAGGCCTATGTGTTAAAAACTCAGTTCCCAGGGTGCTGCTATTGGAAAATGATGGAATCTTCAATAGGTCGGGCCTAGTGGGAGGTCCTCGGGTCACTAGGGGTGAACCCTTGAAGGGAATTATGGGATCCTGGCCTCTTTCTTTCTCTCGTTTTCTTCCTTGTGATGAAATACAGTTTTGCTCCACTACATGCCCCCCCTGCACATGCACTACCATGATGTGCTGCTTTCCCATAGGCCCAAAGCAACAGGGTCAAGCTATGAGCCCAAATAACCCTTTTTCTCTGTATAGGTTAATTATCTCAGGTCTTTTGGTATAGTGACAGAAACCAGACTATGATACTAGCCAAATGCTGTACATAGCCTCTTTTATAAAGGACTTAAATCTCATTCATGCAGGATAAGGTCCTATCTCTTAACAATGTCACATTGGTAGCACCTGACTTTTGAGGAGGACACATCCAAACCACAGCAACATGCCTTTTAGAATGGCTTTTGCTGCATTTCATAAGTTTTAGTAGGCTACATGTCCAGTTTTGTCTCAACATACTTTTTGCCTAACCTGGCTTTGTATCATCTACTAACTGATGACCCTACCTTTCATGTGTTCAGATAAGAAATCATTAGAAAAAGCCCAGTGTGGTGGCACATGTTTGTAATCCCAGCATTTGGGAGGCTGAGACCAGAGGATCCGGGTTCTCGGCCAGCCTCAGCTACCTAGTGAGGCACTCCACAACTTGGTGAGCTGAGGTATATTATATTCTCATACTTGCTAGTGAGTAACAGTAACTTAAAAAAAATGAAAATATACTGGGGAATTTCACAAACAACATAGTCCTGATAACCACTCTGTCTTCCTATTAAAATTCTTCAAATTGGCCCTCAAAAATATTTCTAGAGTCTTTCCAAGATTAATATCAGGCACACTGACATAGCCCTTGCCAAACAAACTCTACTCTACTTTTGACATTTGGGACAACTTTTGCCCATTTCTCTTGCCTAGATACCTTCAATCATGTCATAATCCCCCAGTGATCACCAACACTGGTCTAGTCCTCTCATTTGCAAATTGTTACCAGGGATTGTCATTCATTGGGTCAGGAAGCTTGGGATCACTGAGAGTAATTAAGACTCTCTCATGCCCAGTCTTCCCTTAATTAGTGTTTATTCTCCTCTGTCAGTCTGGAAATCATTCCCTTTGCCCACAAGCTGGAATTTTTCATTGATCAGCACTCAATGCCCAAGCAATTAAATTTGCGTGATTCTTGTAAAATATAGGGAGCTGAAAGTATATCTGATTGAATAGGTGGTAGGAAAAGGGTAGGGGCCAGGTACAGGAGAGGAATGGGGACAAAGAAGTTTCTCCTTGCACATGATGTGACTGTGTAAGTACCCAGAACATATCTGTTTGCTAAGTTCCTGTACTATTTCAGAGTTTTGTTTTTATTGACTACTTTTTTTTTGGGGGGGGGGGCGCTACATTTTCCTGCTACTTTTCAGGTTGTTCTGATTACTTTTGTTTTGCAAAAGAAACCCCCAAACCCAAATCTCACCCTCTCCCCACAAAAAAGAAGAGAGAAAAAAAAGAGAGAAAAATCCAAATATTATTGATTTAAAACAACTACTATTTATGCATTCTCATGTATTCTGTGGGTCAGGAGTTTGGAAAGGACACAGTAAGGATCGTCTGTGGGAAGTCTAAAAGGTGGTAACTCAATGCCTGTGGTCTGCAATTGTAGGGGGATTTCTTTCCTAGCATGTCTGAGGCCTGGCTTGGGATGATGTGGTGCCTAGGCCTGCTGACTTTACTATCAATATATGGCCTTTCCACGTAGCTTGGCTTCCTTGACGCATTGGCCTCAGCATCTTAGAGAGGCCCTCACTTAGCAGCTTAGTGAGACCCTGTTTCAAAATTAAAAAAAAAAAATAGAAGCTAGACATGGTGGCACACACTTGTAATCCTAGTACCTGGGAGGCTGAGACAGGAGGATGGCAGGTGCAAGGCCAGCCTCAGCTAGTTAGTGAGGCCCTCTGCAACTTAATGAGACCCTGTTTCAAAATAAAAATAGGGCTGGGGGTATAGATTGGAGGTAGAATGCCTCTGGGTTCAATCTCAAGTGCCACCAAAATAAACAAACAAATAAATTAAATTAAAAAAATAGAGCTGGGGTGTAGTTCAGAGTAAAACACCCCTGGTTCAATCCCCAGCACCACAAAACAAAACAAAGCAAGGCAAAGGAAACAAACAAAATCAATAGAAGTGCCACTCTTATCTTTTGCTTCCCAGTGACAAGTAATGCAGTATGAGTGCCTCTGGTTTTTGTTCTTGGGTGACATTTATTAGTAGAGAGAGACCTATTGCTTCAGCTGAAATCTGGTAACCATGAAGTATACCAACACATGGATACAATCTATATACGGTGAGCCCTTACAAGGGAGTTGAGTTCATCCAGTTTGTGCAGGTGGAGCATTCTAATTGGCCCCAAATCATTTTCAAACTTGTAAGCACCACCTCCTGTAGACATAAGTGGCAGGTCCTGGTTTGGACATCTGATAAAGCACAAGTTCCCTTTTCAGTCAGAGTGTTCAATCCTCCAGTTCAAGGTGTAAATCCTGAATTCCAGTGGACCCATATGTTACAACAGAGGGCAAATATTTTCAAACAATTTTAAGCTCTCAGTTCAACTTCTTGATTTTTATTTATGCATAGCGCTTATCTTTTTTTTTTTTTTTTTTTTGCGGTACTGGGGATTGAACCCAGGGGCATTCTACCTCCGAGCTACACCCCTAGTCCTATTTCTTATTCTTTATTTTGAAACAGAGTCTCACTAAGTTGTGGAGGGCCTCACTAGGTAGCTGAGGCTGGCCCCAACCTGGATCCTCTGGTCTCAGCCTCCCAAATGCTGGGATTACAAGCGTGCACCACCACATCCAGCTATTTTTTTTTTCTTTTTTCTTTTATGGTACTGAGGATTGAACCCAGAAGAATTCTACCTCCAAGGTACACCCCCTGTTTTGAAACAGGCTCTGGCTAAGTTGTTGAGGTTAACCTTGAATCTGTGATCCTCTTATCTCAGCCTCCGGACTACTGGGATTACAGGCTTGTGCCACTACGCCCAGCTAACATTTATTATTTTTTGTGGCAGGGTGGTTGCTTCCCTCCTGCCTGGTCAGCATGCCTACTGTTTTTTTTTGTTGTTGTTGTTGTTTTGTTTTGTTTTTGTTCTATACTCTGAAATCCGTCAGTACTTCTTCTTCTTTTTTTTTTTTTTTTCCCTAGCAATACTGGGGATTGAATCCAGAACCTCATGCAGTAGGCAAGAGCTCTACCACTGAGTAACATCCTCAGACTCTGCGGGAGTTCTTTCAAGCTGAGTTTGAAGTTATGTTTTTGGGCAGAACACTTGACTTTGTATCTTCCAGTCACCTGGAGACACAGCCAACCCCACTCGTTTTGCTTTGGGCTCCCCTCTTGATGGTTTTCAGTGCATATGTTTGCATCTCCTTCCGGTTTCTGGGAGTGCAGATGTGGATACCAATCCTTTTGTCATACTCTCATCTGTAGAGACAAACAAGTTTTATTGCTGTCCTTTTCTGTGCAGTTATTTCTCAATCAGCCTATTATGGAGCATGGAACCCTTTGGGGTCTTAGCTTTGTGTGACAGTTGCCAGGCTGGGGTGTAGAGTTTACTTTCCTCTATCACCTTCAGCCACCAATGAAGAGATTCTAGGACTGTTGGGTGGGAGAAGGCCAGAGTTCTTATTCTCTTCATGACTCTTGCTTTCACTTTATTTTTATTTTCTGCACATTTCTTCTAGGTCATTGATGTTGTTTCAAAATGTGTGTGTGTGTGTGTGTGTGTGTGTGTGTGTGTATGTGTGATACTGGAAATTAAACCGAAGGGCATTCTACCTCTACAGCCCCAACCCTTTTTATTTTTAAACAGAGTCTCAGTAAGTTGTTGAGGTTGGCCTTGCACCTGTGATTCTCCTGTATCAGCCTCCTAAGTACTCTGATTACAGGTGTGCACCACTGTGCCTGGCTTGTTTTCCTTTTAGTAAATAACCAGGTCATTTTCATTTTTTGCTACTATAGTGAGTATTGCAGTAACATATGTAGACATGCTTCTTTGTACAATGGAAGCTTTTTCTAAAATTGAAATTGCTATATATTTGGATATTATAAAATTGTACTCCGAAATGCATTCTGAGCTGCAGTGTATGGAAACTCCCATTACTTCATATGCTGTTCAGGCTTAGTGCTATATGCTTTCAATTTCTGATGGATTGATTGCTATGAAAAGGCCTCTGATTGCTGTTTTGGCGACATGGGAAAGGTCAACTTATGCAGAGAAGGAATAACCCTGAACAGAGGCCTGGAGGCAGGCCAGAAGCCCGCAGGCCCTGGGCACGAGGTTGCTTGGGGGGAGGGAATGGTTGGATGAAGATGGGTGGTGAGGTATGAGGGTGTGGGTGCGTGGGTGGGAACTGCTTATGGCTGTCACCGAATGACTCCCAGAGATAAGCCATCAGGGAAGTTTTTCTACCTGTGAGCGCCACAATTGTCTCCCAATATCCCAAGAATCACCTACGCCATTATTTGCAATCATCTTTAGTGATATCCACATCTTTACTACATTAGTTAATTTTTTTTGCATGCATGTATACCCATGTGTTAGGCTTGTTGTAATGAAGTAACAAACTGGGTAGCTTAAAACATCAGAAACGTATGGTCTCGAAGTTCTAGAGGTGAAGCAAGAATTCAGAAATCAAAGTGTTGGGAGGCTGCATCCCTTCTGAGGACTCTATATTCTGGCTGTAGCCGGCAATCTTTCAAGTTCCCTGGCTTTGCAGCTGTGATTGTCAATTTCTGTTTCCACTGTCCCGGGATGGTCTCCTTCTTTTTTTAAAATATACATTTACTGGTGCATTACCGTCTCACATCATAATGTCAATCATAGTCATAATGACATCCATGCACACAGCACTTGGTGGCTTTCCCTGGGCTCCCTCCCCATTCCCCCCTTCCGCATACAGGGTATTCAGATTGACATTGGTATTCTTACACATGTACACATTGTCGATGGAGGTAATTCCTTCGTTTATCCTCTCTCTCCTGCTTCCCTTCCCTTAGACCACCTCACTGGCTCAATGGAGTTTCTCCTTCATTATCTAAGGTCCCTCTGGTGTCCTGATCACTCCCTAGCTTCTGCAAATGAGAGAAAACATACGACCCTTCACTTTCTGTGACTGGCTAATCTCACTTAACATAATGTTCTCCAAGTCCATCCATCTTCTGGCAAATTACATTATTTTGTTCTTTTTTTATTCCTGAGTAGAATTCTATTGTGTGTATATCTCATAATTTTGTAATTCATTCATCTGTTGAAGGACACTTAGGTTGGTTCCATAACTTGGCTATTGTAAATTGTGCTGCTATGAACATGAATATACATATATTGCTGCAATTTTCTGATTTTAGTTCCTTTGGAAAGATACCCAGGAGTGGTATAGCTGGAGGTGTGTGTCTCTCTTTACATTATTTTCTCATCTTGTGTGTCTGTGTTCAAATTTCCCAATCATATTAGATTAGGATCCACCATAATGACCTTGTCTTCCCTTAACTAATTATATCAGCAATGGCATTATATATAAATAAGTTCAGTCATATGTACTGGGGGTGAGGGCTTCAACTCATCTTTTTGGGGGACAGAATTCAACTCATAACAGCGTAATAAATAGAAACCCACTATTCGTTACATGATTAACCAATATCCCCATGCTGTTCAATGATTAGTATATCCTTCTCTGATAATTCTTGCCATAATGTTAAATATCAAACATCAAGTTTGAAAGACATTCTTGGGTATGTTTTTAGGATCTCTTTGCTGACCTTTTTCTTTCTTTCTTTTTTTTTCTTTCTATTTCTTTCATTCTTTCCTTCTTTCTGGTATTGAGGATTGGACCCATTCTATCTCCAGGCTATACCCCAGCCCTTTGTATTTATTTATATTTTGAAATAGGGCCTTGCTAAGTTGCTGAGGCAGGCTTTTGCACATGTGATCCTCTTTTCTCAGCCTCTCAAGTACTGGGGTTATAGGTATGCACCACCGCACCTGGATTGTCTTTGCTGATCTGTGGGTTTGTTCTTTCTGGGTTATTGTGTTTGGCCAAACCTGTGGCCAGAATTACCCCATGAATGGCAGCAAGAGAGATCCCAGCAGAGAGCCCCAAGTCATCCTGAGACAAGGCCAGTTGGAATTCCAAAGAAAGAAGCCCTAAATGCCAGGGGGATGAGTCCAAAGCATTTGTGAAGGGAACCAGCTTGCATCACGGCTATAGCATCCTTGAGACAGATTGTGAGGGAAAGATGTTCTATTTAGGTAGGTCCACAGAAAGGGGCTCAGAGTTTTGAATTTATATGAGGATTTAAGGAAATTTGTCTGAAAGAGAAAGCCAGTTTCCTTCAGGGTTTGGTCAAAATCCTAAATACCTTTATGAGTGCCTTGGGAGAACTCAAGGCCCTGGCTTGGGCGACATCAATCCTGGGGAAAATCTGTGACTGGCGGGATCATAGAGATGTCAAGGCACTCTGTGATTTTTGATTAGGACACAGAAAGAAAGCAGAAGCAACTGGGGAACCCAACTTACATCTACATCAAAATGTGTCTTAATTGGTTTTCTGCTGCTCTAACAAAATGACACAGACTGGCAATTTATTTTTTAATTTTTAAAAATGCTACTTTATTTATTCTCATGTATGAAAAATGCCTATACTATCATGTTTATATACATACTGATACTGAAAACAGACTTCAGTAACAAGTCACCTTTAAATTTTATAAAGAACACACAAACATTAAAATACTGATTGGCTAAGACCGGAGGATCCGGATTCTCGGCCAGCCTTAGCTACCTAGTGAGGCACTCCACAACTTAGTGAGACCAGGTTTCAAAATAAAGAATAAAAAATAGGGCTAGGGGTATAGCTCGGAGGTAGAATGCCCCTGAGTTCAATCCCTAGTACCGCAAAAAAAAAAAAAAAAGCAGAGTAAGAAGAAAAAACATAAGCTATAAATTTTCCTTTTCATTAAAGAGTAGCACCCCCTGACCCCCTGAGAAGAATCAAGTCAAATAATAATATTCATCTATACTGCAAAATAACATACCCAAAAGAAAGTTAGTGATTGTACTGATTTTTTTTTTTTTTTTCGGTACTGGGATTGAACTCAGGGTCTCACTAAGTTGCCCTCTGCAAAATGAAGAATAAAAAATAGGGCTGGGGATGTAGCTCAGAGGTAGAATGCCCCCAGGTTCCATCCCTAGAGGTGTAAATAAATTAAATTAAAAATTAAAAAGAAAAGTTTGCTTTGGTTCAAGCAGTTCCACAGATCAGAGGTTCCTGTTGAGGCCCATTGCTGTTGAGATTGTGCAGAGGCAGCTCATCTTGGAAGGAAGGCTTGTTATGATCAAGTGACCGACCTGAGAGAGAAAAAGAAAGAGAGGAAGAGACCAGAATCCCACAATCCCCTTTGAGAGCACACTCCCAAGGATCTCAAGATCTCCCATTGAGCCCCTCCTCTTAAACGAGTGCTTGTCTTTTTTTTTTTTTTTTCTTTTTTTTTTGATACTGGGGATTAAACAGAGGGAGATCCAACTTCTGAGCTAAACCCCAGCCCTATTTTACTTTTTATTTTGAAACAGGGTCTCCCTTAGTTGCTAAGGCTGGCCTGGAACCTGTGATCCTCCTGTCTCAGCTTCCCAATACTGGTATTACAGGGGTGCGCCACCACACCACACCCAACCTTTCTAAATGTTACATTACAACTGTGAGAGCTACCTGGGTAATTGAAGGTCAAGTACAATGAAGGAAATGAATTCTTAGGGTTAAGGCAGTGATGGAAAAAAAGGACAAGCTAGTGGAAGATGTATAGCAGTATATTTAGCATACAATAGTTCCCTCTCTCTTTTAGTCCAATCAGAAAAATACATAGCATATTTATAATCTAATTAAATTCATGGAGTATATTCCTGGTGGGAGAGAACTTCCAGTTTGTCAAGACCTTAATAATATTTTAAAACCTTTTTTTTTTTTTTTGGAAATGTAATATCCCTTTAGTAAAGTACAAACATCTCAAATATCAGCTTGATTTTAAAAAGTTTATATATATATATATATAAACACACATTCAATTGTGGTGTTGGGAATTAAACCCAGGGCTATTCTACCTCAGAGCTACACCCCAGCCCTATTTTGTTTTTTATTTTGAAACAGGATCTTGCTAAATTTCTAACAGCCTCACTAAGTTGCTGAGGCTGACTATGAATTTGCAATCCTCCTGTCTCAGCCTCTCAAGTACTGGGATTACAGGTGTGTGCCACTAGCCTGTTTAAATATGTAATTGACCTGTCAGATTAAGTTATAGATCATTACCCTATGAATCCACTATTTTGACTTCTATTACCAAAGATCAGTTTTGTCTGCTTTAAAATTTTGTATTTCTGTATGAATGGAATCATAGAATGTATGCTCTTCTGTATCTGGCATTTCCCTCCTATCTAGAGCCAGAGATCTAAGATAGTCATAATTCCCATCTATGAGAGTTGTCCATGTTTTGTATACCAGTAGTTTATTCTGTATTTCTATATAATGGCCCAGTTACAAATATATCACATTTTGGCCGGGTGTGGTGGTACATGCTTGTAATCCCAGTACTTGGGAGGCTGAGACAGGAGGATCGCAGGTTCGAGGTTAGCCTTAGCTACTTAGTGAGGTCCTCTGCAACTTAGTGAGACCCTGTTTCAAAATAAAGAATAAAAAATAGGGCTGGGGGGTATAGCTTGGAGGTAGAATGACCCTGGGGTTTCAATCCCCAATACTGCAAAAATAAATAAATAAATAAATAATCACATTTTGTTTATCCTTTCTATTGTGCCAGCTGCCACAGGACATCTTAATATATGTGTTAACCCACAGGACAGCTAACCCTGTGGCCCTGACCTTTTGTGTCATGACATCTAATGAGTTAGCCCAGTCAACTTGTAGGTTCTACCTGTCACCAACTTAACTGTACACAAAAGTAAGTGAGAACACATAAATAAATTTCATTAAATAAATATATTCTTGACTTACTGTCCTCTTTTTTTAAATTTTTTTTTATTTTTTGCGGTACTGGGGATTGAACTCCGGAGCATTCTACCTCCGACCTATACCCCCAGCCCTATTTTTTATTCTTTATTTTGAAACAGGGTCTCACTAAGTTGCGGAGTGCCTCACTAGGTAGCTGAGGCTGGCCGCGAACCCGGATCCTCCGGTCTCAGGCTCCCGAATGCTGGGATTACAAGCGTGCGCCACCACGCCCGGCTCCTCATTGTCCTCTTAAATAAGTGAAAATGGCAACAGCCACTCCAATTCCTTGACATGGAGGGAAGTCTTTTGGAAAGAGTGTCAGAGTAAAATTGGCAGTCCTAACTGTGAGCAAATATCTTACTTTTGCAACATTTTCAAAATGACCAAGTCAACATGTCATAAGGACTCTTTCTTTCTTTTTCTTTTCTTTTCTTTTCTTTTTTTTTTTGCAGTACTGGGAATTGAACTCAGGGACATTCTACCTCCGAGCTATACCCCCAGGCCTATTTTTTATTCTTTATTTTGAAACAGGGTCTCACTAAGTTGCGGAGTGCCTCACTAGGTAGCTGAGGCTGGTTATGAACCCGGATCCTCCGGTCTCAGCCTCCCGAATGCTGGGATTACAAGCGTGCGCCACCACGCCCAGCAGGACTCTTTCAAGACTCATGGCAGCAGCCCATGCAATCGAGGTATTCTGAAGCTTTAGTTGAAGTTGCTTCTTGGAAACCTCATCTCTAGACTGGCAGCACCACTGCTGCCCTCATCTCTAGACTGGCAGCAACACTGTAGCCAAAGGTTAATTCCTGCCATCAAGGGCTGTTCTAATGCCATTGCCTTCTCATGGACCAGAGAAGAAATAGTAGAGATTGGAATAGTTTCTATGACATTAAGGAAAAGTGTTGACCTAGATCGTGTTATCCTCAGCACTTTTCAATCAAAATCCTGACAGAAGCCTAGGTTGGGTGGTGAGAAGGTAACACCCCACCCAGGTTTTTCCAAGTTTAGACTCCTGCCTCCTGGGAAGAGGAGGTTCTCCTTTTGTCCCTCCTCTCACTGCATTACCTGGGCCAGCCTCCTCGACCTCAACAACAAAGCTATCCCCAGCCTGACTGTGGAGTGGGGGCTCAAGGCTAAGAAAGGGCATGATTTCCACGGAGAGGTAGGTCAGTGGCCAGGTGCCTGGGTGAGCTGGCAGAGCCACTCCTACGTCCTTACCAGACCAAGACCTCCCCAAGAGCCAGGAGACAGCCTGCTGCTCACCTTCCATGGTGCCTGCCTGTGTTCTGCGGGCCCTAATGACCTTGATGGCTCCGATGATGATGATGATGATGATGCCACTGATGATCCCGCAGATGATCCCTGGCTTATTTGAGCCAGTTGGAGATTGGCTGGTAGGTGAGCCAGTTGGAGATTGGCTGGTAGGTGAGCCAGTTGGAGATTGGCTGGTAGGTGAGCCAGTTGGAGATTGGCTGGTAGGTGGGGCCTCTGATGTTGATGCTGAAACAAACAAAAGAGCAAAATCCCCATCAGACCTAAAAATTATGCCGTCCTCAGCACCAGCTTCTTCCAGGCATCCCATGGGACCGATCTCACCTCCCAGTGTTTCTTCCTCAGCTTAGGAACTCCATTCTCCATTAAAAATGATAGGGTCACAGGCAGCGTGGTGTGATTTATTGACTCATTATGGGACAACTATTCTGCCAGGTCCTGGGGTGCAGGGATGAATGGGGGTTTGCACCATGTCCTCATGGAGCTCATGTTACTGTGCAGAGAGACAGCAAATGCCCATCCAGTTATCATACCATGTGGCATGCTTACTGTGGTTAGAACTTTTTGGGTACTACACAATTGCTGGTGCTTAATTCTGTCTGGGAAGGTAACAAAAGCTTCATAAAGTGGCATTGGAGCTGGCTGAAGGGTTACTGGAACAGGAAGAAGAGAAGGCCTGAAAGTTTACAGTGATGCATAAAAGCTTGGGAACCAGTTAGCAGAACATCAGTGGCCAGATCCTTTTCTTCTTATTTATTTATTCATTTTTTTAGTACTGGATATTGAACTCAGGGGCATGCTACCTCTGAGATACATCACTGGCCCTTTTAACTTCTTATTTTGAAACAGAGTCTTGCTAAGTTGCTGAGGGTCTCACTAAGTTGGTGAGGCTGGCCTCCAGCCTGTGATCTTCGTGTTTTAGCTTCCTAAGGAAGGCATGCACCTCCACACCTGGCTATGACCAGATTTTTTTTTTTTTTTTTTTTTTTTTGGTACTAGGGATTGAACCCAGGAACATTCTACCTCTGAGCTATACCCCCAGTCCTATTTTTTTATTCTTTATCTTGAAACAAGGTCTCACTAAGTTGCGGAGGGCCTCACTTAGTAGGTGAGGCTGGCCACAAACTTGCGATTCTCCTGTCTCAGCCTCCCAAGTACTGGGATTACAAGCGTGCACCACACCTGGCAGACCAGATCTTTTTTTTAATGGCGAATGGAGCTCCTAAGCTGAGGAAGAAACACTGGGAGGTGAGACAGGCAAGAGAGGATGGTGAGAAGTCTTTATAGCCATCACTGACTAGTCTAGACAGGAAGCCCACCAAGAAATCATTCAGCCCATAAAATTACCCATCACATACACATGTTAACATTCACACAGAGAAGTCATTAGACCTTTAAAGAGGGCTCCTACACCCTTCCCTGAGTAGGCAACTCAGGTAACTACATACCTGGCATTTTCTTCCAGTGCTTTAAGAATTCCTGGAGCCATAACCAGCAGTCTCTCGTGGAGACCTTTTCGAAATATTCTCCCAGGTCCTTCCATTTCTCCTCCATCCCTCTGGCTCCAGGATGAATCGCTGACCATTTAGGCTTCATTGCATCAAAGAGAAATTCCTGTCCATTGATACTGAACAACCAAGATGCATTGGTGCATTCTTCCCCATTAAACTGAGAAAACATCTTGACCTCCAAGCTGGGAGGACCTGCAAGCCACACATAAAGCCATAATCTTCCATTCTTTTTTATTTTTCTTTAATTTTTAATTTCGGTACTGGGGATGGAACCTAGGGACAGTTTACCTCTGAGCTATACCCTTAGCCCTTTTTATTTTGAATCAGAGTCTTGCTAAGTTGCTGAGGCTGGTCTTGAACGTGCGATTCTCCTGTCTCAGCCTCCCAAGTACTGGGATTACAGGTATGTGCCATTGTACTCGGCTCTCATCTTCCACTCTTAATAGACCCCAAAGACCAAGTGTTTCTCTGCACATCTCAGGGCCTGTAATCTTTTCTCCCTGACTCACCCTTTCTTGCTTATCAAGTCCTGTGTGCCTCTAAGATTTGGCCAAGTTTCAACTTTGTGTGTGTGTGTGTGTGTGTGTGTGTGTGTGTGTGTGTGTTGCTCAGGATTGAACCCAGGGGCATTTTACCTCTGAGCTATGCTCCCAGCCCTATTTAATTTTTTATTTTGAAATAGGGTTTTGGTAAATTGCTGAAACCTCACTAAGTTGCTGAGGCTGGCCTTGAACCTGCGATCCTCCTGTCTTAGCCTTCCAAGAATTGGGATTACAGGTGTGTGCCACCGTGCCCAGCTAATGTTCAGCTCTTTCACACAAATACATCCAAAGCCCCCTCCCTACATATGCTGTGTCTCTGTCTCTCCTGCTGTCTGTCCCTGTCTCCCCACTCCATCCCATACTTACCCCCGGTTTTGTCTGTCTCAGGTGTGACCTCAGAGAGCCGCATCCGGAGCTCTTTCCCCATTTCTCTCAGGTCTTCGGTCATTTTTGTCCATGTGTTGGTGGCATTTACTTTCTTTCTCAGGGGACCCAAAGGTATGGCCTTGTCGGTGTTATTGTCATACTGAACGACAGGCGTCTGATTCACTGAGCCCTGCACCTCATACCAGGGCTGCCCAAGTTGGGTCTGCGATTTCACAGTGAAGTTAAGGCGAAGACAGTGAGTACCTGGGAGAGAAAGAGGCAAGTGGAGTTGGGGACAGGGAGCAGAGGGCCTTTGGGACCCACGCTTCTGCGACCCCCAGACGCCCTCTGGAGGTCCGGGCTGGCAGAGAGCGGAGTCTCCATTTCTCCATCCTAGATGCCCTCAGTCTGGTAGCTCCTTAGTCCTGCGCCATCTTTACCTGGGGTCGGTAACATGCTCTGATGCCGCACCGTGGACCCCTCAAGTGCACACAGTTACCAGGGAATTTATGTGCCAAGTACTTTTGGTGACTTCCACCAATTCTGGACACACAAAAAAAACAAGACAGTGTCTGTCCTCTCGGACTTAAAACCTAGCTGAACAGATGGCACTTTCAATGAAGAGGACAAGACTCACTCCAGATTCAACTTGGGTCACGGGTGTCCAGGAAGGGCTTCCTGGAGCAGATACTGGAACTTGGGAGTAGAGGGAAGGAGCTGCCACGAGGGAAGGGGTTCAGTACCCGACCTAGTGCCTTAGGCTGGGGTTCCCGATGAACTGGATATCAGATCCCAGTTCACACTCTCGTCACGTTCTTCAGAAGGGACAGCACCTTGTCTGTACCCAGCAGGAAGTCCCAGGCTCCCCGGCCTCTCCAGTTCTCCTATCCCAGGACACTTGTCACCCAGAGTCTTCCAGGGCTACTAGCAGAGGTAGGAGCATAAGAAGACAAGCTGATGCATGCTGGAGGCATTCTGTGGAAAAGACTGTGCAGAGAAACAGGCAAGCAGTAGCCGGGCATGGACAGGCACACCCTGACTCTACCCCGGGGGGACTGGAGACCAGTCTGTTGAAATCAAATTGAAGAACAATGTTGTCAAAGGAGTGTTCAGAATTAAAACAAAAACAAAAACAAAAACAGAAAGGGAGCTGAGCCTGGTGGTGCACTCCTGTAATCCCAGTACTTGGGAGGCGGAAACAGGAGGATTGCAGGGTTAAGGCCAGCCTCAGCAACTTAGAAAGACCCACAACAACTTAGAGAGAGCCTTGTTTCCAAGTAAAAAATAAAATAGGGCTGGGGATGTAGCTTGGAGGTAGAACACCCTTGGGTTCAATCTCCAGGACCAAAAAACAAAACAAACAGAAAAGGAGATGCTAAAAAATAAAATTAACTTAAAATAATCTCTCATTACACCCCTCGGGTGTGAGCAGGATGCTGGAGGTTAGGGGAATTCTTTTTTCCTGCCACTTTCCACTAACTTCTCCCCCTCTCCTCCCCGCCCCCTCTACCATGTCCACGTTTTCTCCCAACCCTACTCTCCCCTCTCCACCACCCCTGACCCTTTCAAACCCTTTCCTCTTAATGACTGAGATTCAGTTTCATGAAGTACACCCCAGGGGAAGATTCAGTTGACGTGGACACGAACCTCTAAAGTTATCTTTTTGGTTGTGAATTAAAGGCTGACAAAGATGATCATTTAAAGAAGATTATCTTTTAGAAGATCGAGGGGGTCTGGGGTGGAAGCTCCTCTCTCCCTCTCTGCAGTCTTGAAAATGTCTGTATAGCAAATGGTTTTCTTTGGGGCTTTGTAACTATAGCACTTGTGGCCCTGAGCTTCAAGTGTGGCTCAGGGCTTGTGCATAGGATGGCCAGGTAGCATTTAGTAGCTGTGGAGGAACGTAGTGTCAGAAGACAGAAAGCAGGAGGATGTGCAACTCTTTAGTGTGTCTGGAAAGCTGCCTGACTCCAGAGGTAGAAGCAAGTTCCACCGAAGAAGTCAAACTTGCTGATAACTAAAGAAAAAGTTCGAGTGAGGAAATCTATACAAGACACTCATCTGTTTCTATTCCAGTCTGTTTTGTGCACTCAAAATGCACAAATAGACTGGAATAGAAAAGACTCAAAACCATCAACACCAAGATTAAGAGTTCAAGAATCCTCCAAAAGCCAGCCATGGTGGTAAATACCTATAATCTCAGTACTTGGGAGGCCAAGATAGGAGGATCACAGGTTTGAGGACAGCCTCAGCACCATAGTGAGACTCTCAGCAACATAGTGAGACCCTATTTCCAAATAAAAGATAAAAAGGGCTGGCCCCAATTACCCCCCACCCCCAGGAAAAAACCCTAGCAAATGGAGAAAAAGGTGGTTCTCTTCCCAAAGTGTATGCCAGGTTCATCAATTATGTGAAGAACTGCTTCTGGATGACTGAGCAGAAGGCTACTCAAGATTTATGCTACTTAGGAGGCTGAGGCTGAGGCAGGAGGATTATAAGTTCAAGACTTAATGAGTCCCTGTCTCAAAAATAAAAAAATAAAGAGGGTGGAGATTTAGATCAGTGGTAAAGTGCTATAGGTTCAATCCCTAGTATCTGAAAAAACAAACAAGACAACCCACATCTGGCACTGGAGTACATCTCTTTAAGAATTACAAATAGGCCAGATATGGTGGCCCACACCTATAATCCCAGTACTTAGGAGGCTGAGATAGGAGGATCACATATTCAAGGACAGCTTCAACAAGTAGTGAGACTCTCATCAACCTATCGAGACCCTTTTTCAAAATGAAAATAAAATAGGGCTGCAGTGTAGCTCGGAGGTAGAATGCCCCCCTGGGGTCAATCCCCAGTACCAAAAAAAAAAAAAAAAAAAAAAGAAAAAGAAAAAAAAATTCAAATTAGTTTAACCAAAGCACGATTGTAATCCCAGTACTTGGGAGGCTGAGAGAGGAAGATGGCAGGTTCACAGCCAGCCTCAGCTACCTAGTGAGGCCCTCTGCAACTTAGTGAGACTCTGTTTCAAAATAAAGAATAAAAAATAGCACTCGGGGTGTAGCTTAGGGGTAGAATGCCCCTGAGTTCAATTCCCAGTACTGAAAAAAAAAATTCTATCTCAATTTCTATAACTGGTATCTGGCTGTCTTTTTCATAAGGGAACTTTCCCTACTTCGTTGGGAAAGGTTCCATTGCCAATAATGTGTTGTCCAAAATATTCATTTTTTTAATCAAAACAATTTAAATGGCAAATTTATTCCGTGTTGTGGTCAGACTTTACATTTAGTAATCATTTAGTAATACCATGGATATGGTAATAATAAAATAACAAAATACAATTGAAATTCTTTGATGGAGTTGGGTGTGGTAGTGAATGTTTGTAATCCCAGTACTTGGGAGGCTGAGTCAAGAGAACAGAAACTAAAAGAACCTCTTATAGAATTGTAATTAGTCACAAATATCATCCTTGAACATACCCGTGGGTAGTGTCTAAAAAAAAAAAAAAAACATGGCCCTGCTGCCATGTGCTTGGCTGAGCTCACAGATCTGTTGAAACCTGTGGCTTCAAGTCCTGCTAAGCTTGCTTCCTGGCAGTAATTAAGACCTTCTGCTACTGTTATGGAATGATTGTGTTCCCTTGGGTTTCATGGTTTGGCAAAGTATTGGTCTCTTTTTACCATAAAGAAAGAGTGTTTGCTGTTAAAGTTTCCTCTCTTCATGGGTCCAAAAAATTTTTTTGTGTGTGGTACTGAGGATTGAACCTAGGGGCACTCTACCCCCAATAATACCCTCTTCTCTCTCTATCTCTTTCTGTCTCTCTCTCTCTCAGTACTGGGGATTGAACTCAGGGGCATTCTACCTCTGAGCTAGTCCTATTTTTTATTCTTTGTTTTTGAAACAGGGTCTCACTAAGTTGCAGAGGGCCTCACTAGGTAGCTGAGGCTGTCCGCAAACCTGGCTTCCCAAGTACTAGGATTATAGGTGTGCAATACCACCTGGCTCCAAATCTTAAATTTTCATTTTTTGTAATGATTAAAGTCACTGCAGCATCCTCCACCTCTGTAACTACTTTCATTACTACCCCTCATCAGCCCTGTTGCAACTACAGCCACCAAATCACCATGACCACTGAAGTTTCCTCCGTGATCAAAGTTGTCATTGCCAAAAACCACCCCCATGACCCCCACCTCACCCTGAAGTTCCCAGAACCACTCATTGGCTAGATGAAGCACTAGCTGTCCCTGAGTGTGACAGGTCTTTCTTTACTTCACAGTTATGGCTGTCAAGGATTACAAGAAGGCTGGGCATGGCAGCGCACACCTGTAATCCCAGTACTTGGAAGGCTGAGACAGGAGGTCTTATATGTTTGCAGCAGCCTCAGAAATATTACAGGACTCTCAGCAACTTAGTGACACATTGTTTTAAAATAAAAAAGGAAAAGAAAAAAAAAAAGAAGAAAAAAGGGCTGGAGGTAGAGCTCAGAGATAGTTTAATCCCTAGTATCATAACAATAATAAAAAAAAAAGAAAGTTACTAGAGCAAAAATCCCTTCTTGCCACTGTCAGTCAGTCATGATTTTGACCCCTTCAGATTCAGAATCTTAGGCGGTGTTCCTCAGGGTCTTTAGGGCCACCCACAAAGATCTTTCTCATAGTTAAGTGGGCATCTGGTCCCTTGGAATCTCCTCGAGGGGCAGCCTTCTTTGTTCCACAACTCCTCCATCTACCTTGTGTGGCCTTGTGCCCCTGAAACAGCCACCCGCTCCGCAGAGGCACAGGGATAAGCCCAAATCCCTGGGAGGGATGAGTGTTGGGATCCCATTACCACCACTCTGTGAGTGTTCCCCAGGGCTCAAAATGTCTCCTGCCACTCTTAGTGGTTTCGAAGCTCAGGCCTCTGCTGAAGAGCTTCTGCAGGGGCTCGGGCTCTTCCAGGAGGCTGGCTTGCACAGGGCCACAGTGGAGAGAGACTTTAAAGATGCTTCTGCAGGGCCTCCATGGCCAGGAAACAAGCTAATGTGTGCATCCCCTGCTTCGGGTTTTTTTTTTTTTTTTGGTGTTGGGGATTGAACCCACGGGCATTTTACCTCTGAGCTATACCCCCAGCCCTATTTTCTTTTCTTTTTTTAGTACTTGGGATTGAACCCAGGGGCACTCTACGTCTGATCTTCACTTCTAGCCTTATTTTA
>PVLC010027578.1:0-21723 GCA_004027655.1 Graphiurus murinus
CTCTCTCTCTCTCTCTCTCTCTCTCTCTCTCTCTCTCTCTCTCTCTCTCTCTCTCTCTCTCCAGGAAAGGTTTTTAACAACACAAA
Source organism: Graphiurus murinus (assembly GCA_004027655.1). NCBI lineage: Eukaryota > Metazoa > Chordata > Mammalia > Rodentia > Gliridae > Graphiurus > Graphiurus murinus. The sequence continues at coordinate 87 of PVLC010027578.1, forward strand.
ATGATTAGATTTTGTTCACCCAGATTATTCAGGATAACCTCTCCTACTCAAGGTTCTAACCTTCATCCTATTTACAGTGCCTTTTGCTATCTCAGAAATGTTTAAAGCAGCTTTACTTGTATAGTCCAATTCTGGTAACAACCCAAGTGCTCTTCAATGGGTGGCCAGTGAAACTGTGGAACGCCCATACAATGTAACAGCACTCAGCAATTAAAAACAAAAATAGCAAACTATTGAGCCAAAAACATGGATAGGTTTTAAGGGCAATATGCTAAGTGAGGAAAGCCTGTCTCAAGTCACAAACAATACGATTCCACTTACATAGCATTTTCAAAGTGATGAAGCAAATGTTTCCTGATTGTGCTGTTAGTCAACATATTAATGCAGGTGATAACATTACATCAAAGCACTGGAAAACACACTCAAAGAAATATTTGTGACCTGGTGAAATCTGAGCTCGAAGTGGGTTGTATTAATGTTGATTTTTTTTGTTTGGATATTGTATGATAACTCTAAGATATATGATTATGTAAGATGTATAATTTTGAAAGATGTTGGAATAAATTGGTTGAAAAGCACATGGACTTATTTGTATTAATGTTGCAATTTTTTAAAATAAAATTTGAAGAAGTAACAGAATATTTAAAGAAACTATTGTCAAAGACTTAACTATTAACAACTATGAACAACTTTTTAAACTATTATTTAAAATATAGAGATAAAAATGTAATGGTAAATTAATGTGGTTACACAAAGTAAAAACTTTTGTATGGTTAAGAGAAAGAAAGCTAAGTAAAGTAAAAATAAAATTGAAAATGTATTTGCAACTTATACCATAAAAATCATTTCTCATATACAAAAGTCTTATAAGAATAGAAATAAAATTAGAACATCTCTCATATCTAAAGTCTAGTGGACTTAGAATATTAACATAAAGTTTATAAGACTATAATATAAGGTTCAGAGGAAAAGTATGAATCATAATGCATATGATTTATAATCCTCTGAAAATATGCTCAAATCCACTCACAAAAAGGATTAGAAGTAAAATTATAATAAGATACTATGTCTTATCTATTAAATTGTCAACAAAGGAAATGTTTGACAACATGTTCTGCTGTCCAAGGGAAAAGTAGGCATTCTCAAGTAACCCTGATGGGAATGTAAATTAATAAACATCTCTGTAGGCATAGATGGTAATTTCTAGGAGAATTATATATGTATTTACCTTTTGACCCAGCAATTCCACTTCTAGAAATTGTACCATAAATACGCAGGCAAAAATATTGAAAATCATATGCCCTAGTTATTCTTTGCAGTATTTTAGATATCAGTGGACTAGAAACAACCCAGTGGGTATCAGTAGAAACCTGGGTGAATAAACTACAACACTCCAATATTCCCAGTACTTGGGAGGCTAAGACAAGAAGATTGCAGGTTTGAATTAGCCTTGGCAATTTAGTGAGACCATCAGCAACTTAGTGAGACCATGTTTCAAAATAAAAATTAAATATGGCTGAGAGTGTAGTGCAGAGGTAGATTGTCCCTGGGCTCAATTCCCAGTAAAATAAATAAATAAATAAATAAAATAAATAAATAAAATGTGTATAGTTTGTATAGTCTAAGAAAAGTGAGAATATCAAAGTGTGTTTGTGCGTGTGTGCGCGCGCGCGTGTGTGTGTGTGTGTGTGTGTGTGTGTGTGTGTAGTGCAGAGGTAGATTGTCCCTGGGCTCAATTCCCAGTAAAATAAATAAATAAATAAATAAAATGTGTATAGTTTTTATAGTCTAAGAAAAGTGAGAATATCAAAGTGTGTTTGTGCGTGTGTGTGTGTGTATGTCTGTATGTGTGTCTGTCTGTCTCTCTGTGTTTAACTGCAGCTGGGTAAGGAAATAGGAATATTAAAGGAGGGACAAAGTTAGAAACTAGATATCTTTTAATATATTTTGTTTTACAAATTTGATTTTAGAATCAGATCCTTGAAAACTTAAAGATATATACTTAAGAAAGGGAGCCTAATTATTTTTCTGTTTGGGTACATATTCAGGATGGAAATACTGTAAATAACTCTTAAATCCCAATCATTTGATTATGTATCCCTAGTAGGATATTTTTTCAGGGGGAAAAACTGCAACAAAATTTAAACCTGCTTACAGTAAATATAGTATTGGTGATAATGCTGTTATTTCCTTGTTTTGAAACTATTGGGTATGCATATTCTGGGATTCATCAAATATATTACTGGGTTATATTCTATTTCTGTCATCCTTCAATATACCTTAGAGTTCTGGAATTCAAAGGATAGAGATAGATGATGATGATGGTGATGGTGGTGGTGGTGGTGGTGATGATGATGATGATGATAGATACATACATACATACATACATACATACATTCATTCATTCATATAGAGATGTGCATTTTCAAGTTTTGTTCCCCGGAAACATCTTGGAATAACATGATAAACCAGTGGAAAAGAGTTGCCATAGTTCATAGCTTCAAATGCATCTTTTCCTGAAAGGAACCAGAGATCTTTTCAGAGTGGCTGATTCTAAGTTTGGGGTAAAAAATATACAAGGAAATTTTGGAATATTTTGTTATATTGGATAACATACTTTGTAAAAGAGTAGTAGGGTTATATCTAAACAAATCTAAAGTAGGGTTATATCTAAACAAATCTAAATCATGTAAGTTTTTTATTTGTCAAAAGTGATGCAATTTAATCAACACTATAATTGATTTCTGCAATGAATTTGAACAGGACACATATGTATAAAATTATAGATTACAATAAGATATCTAAGAAAAAATCACTTTGGTCATCATTGAAAACTTGAAAGAAAAATAATACATGAAAAAAAAATACATGTTCTTCTATATCTTCTCATACTACTAGGTCATTAAGAGTAGATGAGCCAACATATCTCTTTATGGACATATTCTAGTTGATAAATGAAGAAGGAAATGAACTAATACATTTAAACACTAATCATTAACTACATTCATTTTTGTATAAATGAGTCTTGCCCCCACTCAGATCAATTTCAAATCCCACCAAGCCTCCAGATTCAATTTAGCAAAGATAAGAAGACAGAAAAATATGTTGAGAAATATATTAAACTTTGAGCAACATCACTGGGTTGTCACCAGCAGAATTCCCCTTGTGGGACACTCTATAGAACAAATGACAGTTTCCTTAACAAATATGTTGCACAGAGGGAGAGGAACTTAAAGTCTAAAAGCAGACTTAAGACACCTATTAACTAATTATAACACATGGAGCTTCCTTGAATACTTGTTCAAACAAATTTTAAAATTATTTTTATGAAACAATTAGAAATTAGAATATTCTTTATTATAATTGTTATTATTTTTACTTGTGTGTTGATTCTTAACCTTGCATATTTGTCAAAGCTCATCCTGTATATGATTTTTTAAAGTTTAAACAAATTTTAGCAAACCAAATGCATAAATTATAGAAAGAAAAGAATATAATACTATACACAGTTTAAGTTTATCCATGAACACAAAGTTTTGAGACTACTAGCATAATCAAATAATTTAATGTACAAATTAATAAATTAGTAGAGGAAAAACCTCATAATTTTCTCAATAGGCTTTGATGAAGTTTACCATTTCTTCATGCTAAAACCTCTTACTAAAATGTAAACAGATGACGATTTCCTTAGGCTGAGAAAGGAGTCTATGGAAATGATAGGGGAAAAATAACAGTTTTCCTTGGAGATCTAGAGTAAGACAAGAATGCCCACTGAGGCAGATGGGTGCTCTTAAAAATAGACAGTGACAGTCATGACCAGAGTTACATGTTGTAAAACAGAATGGAAATGATAAGAATTCATGACATTTGCTTAATGAGGTCAAATGTTTCATGAGACTTATTTCAATTCTATGTATTTACTAGAAGAATTCTATGTATTTACTGGAACATGACAAAAATCTATTTTTTGCTGTGGCTCACATGACAAAACTACAAGCAATGTCACATAGGGGAATAAAGTCCAAACACCATTTTAAGTTATATAAGGCTTGCCTTAAACCTGACTCCACCTACCCGTTCCCATATTTCCCCTGCCTCATACCTCCTTCATCTTCCTTTCTACTCACACCTCTCTGCCACTTTGATTACGTCTCCACTATGGTACTTACCAAGGTATGTATCAAGTATTTGCCTAGAATCTTTTTATCCCTGGAGAGGGGCTTTGTGAGGGCAAGATATTGCCTCTTTTAAACCAAGATGATATATATGAAAAGCAAGTAACAGCTTATCATAGCAGAAAAACATTTCCAACAATGTATCTTTATTCAGGCTTGAGCACAAAATGTGGAATATGTGAAATTGGAGGGAACCTTTGAATGGGGAATTCCCCCAACACTTCCTATCACTCATTGCCTACAAAGCCCAGCAGCAAAAGTGCTGAGCTGCACCCTCCAAATGAACCTGTCACCCAGATACAGTGACATTCCCCCCAACAAGGCCATTTTCCATAATGAGGAATGGGCCATGGAAGTACTTTGGCAAACAGGGGACTTTGAACTGTCAAATTATCCTCTGTTCTGGGGAAGTGGGAGAAGCCTGGCTTCTGTTACCAGTTGCTTTTCATTATTGTTAGCTTTATTAGCTTCATAATACTGTATAAACCTTGATGTGGAAAATCTATACATAGCTGAGTTTGAACTCTAGCATTTTCCCTACAGTATTAATTAATGAAATAACTGAAGCAGACTACTTTATAAAGAAAAGATGCTTGTGTTGGTTCATGATTTTGGAGGCTGGAAGTCCAAACAGAATTTTATGGTTCTGCCAAGGACCGCCTTGGTTGCATCACATCATGACAGGAGGAAAGAAAATTTCTCTGTCTCTTTCTCTTCTTATAAAGTCACCAAGATTCAATCATGGAGGCTCCACCTCAATCACTTCTCAAAGTCCTGCCTCTAAACACTATAGTCAGATTAAGTTTGTTTCCTCTTAAAATCATTAGTAAAAGATTTGGGGACTACTTTCTTGAGTCAGTTTGGGGAAACAATCTATATTTAAACCATAGCACTTAATAAAGCTTCCAAAGTATTCTAATAAATTAGAGAATGAAGTTCTTCTTGGGGGACTGTAGAAACCACTCAATTTCCCTACTAGTTTTGGAGATATTTTCTAAGGAAAAATGTGAGTCTAGGACTGTGAAGATAAGGATACAATGATAAATAAAAATATTACCAACACTCCAGAATATTAGTGGTTTGGAGGGCCATAAAGACCAGTTAAGAGAAAGATTTAATCGTATAAAAATAGAAGTCTTTACTATGAGTTTTCCCAACTTTAATGTGGATGCAAATTATCTAAGATACTTGACAAATTGCAGGGTCTGATTCAGTAGGTCTTTTTTTTTTTTTTTTTTTTTTTTTTTTTTTTGCGGTACTGGGGATTGAACTCAGGGGCATTCTACCTCCGAGCTATACCCCCAGCCCTATTTTTTTTTTTTTTTATTCTTTATTTTGAAACCGAGTCTCACTAAGTTGCGGAGTGCCTCACTAGGTAGCTGAGGCTGGCCGCGAACCCGGATCCTCTGGTCTCAGCCTCCCAAATGCTGGAATTACAAGCGTGCACTACCATGCCCGGCACTCAGTAGGTCTTTTGATGGGTCTTTAGATTCTGCATTTGTAACTAGCTCTCACATAAACTAATGCTGATGGTCCAGGCACCACCCTGTGAATAATGAGAATCTGGAAACAGAAGTGGCTGCTTGTCCCCTCAGGTGGTATGTGAATAGAACAATCTTCCCAAAGGATCTGAGGTATGAAGCAACTCCTGATAGCATGTAACAGTTTCCCTGCTGATATAGCAAATAGATATGTAAGGTAGAGACCTAAGGATGTCCACTATCCACTGTATGTGTGTGATGCCAGTGGTGACATATGGCTGAAGCAGTGACAGATGACCAGGGAAGGCATATACCAGGTGGGAATGAACATGGTAAGAAGCACATATTGTTTCTTGTACACATGTAGGAACCATAGAAAAATGACAATATATGGAAATACCTGTGCCTTTGTATTCTGTAGGAAATGAGTAATCACTGTTTTCTGCTGTACCAGTGAAGTAATTTGTGAATAAGATAAAGGAAATGTTATCAACACTTTTCAAAATAGTTTATCCCAAATGTATTCAGAGAGAAATGAATTCAGGATGAAGACTTAAAGCCTAGATTAGGAGAAAATGTGGAGCTATTTTTATTAATTGAAGTAAAGTTCACATAGTGTAAATCTCACCATTTTTTTTTTTTTTTTTTTTTTTTGGCGGTACTGGGGACTGAACTCAGGGGCATTCTACCTCCGAGCTACACCCCCAGCCCTATTTTTTATTCTTTATTTTGAAACCGAGTCTCACTAAGTTGCGGAGTGCCTCACTAGGTAGCTGAGGCTGGCCGCGAACCCAGATCCTCTGGTCTCAGCCTCCCGAATGCTGGGATTACAAGCGTGCGCCACCACGCCCGGCTAAATCTCACCATTTTAAGGTGAACAATTCAGTGGCATTTAGTATATTCACAATGTGTAATGGCCATCTCTATTTACTTTCAAAACATTTTTATCATCCTCCAAATAAATCTCATACCCATGAAACATTCATTCTCTCTACCCCTCTATCCTTTCCTCCTAGCCCTTGATAATCACTGATCTCTTTCTTTTTCTATAGATTTACATATTAAAAATATCTAATATTATTATGGATCAAATGTTTATGTTCCTACAGATTTCATATGTTGAAAATTTATCCCCTGGTGTGATGGCATGGGGAGGTGTGGCCTTTGGCACACGTAAAAGGGAGGCTTTGGGAAGTTATGAGTAGACCCCTCATGAATGGGAATAGTTCCCCTATAAGAGAAGACATAAGAGCAAACTCTCTCTCTCTCTCGCTCTCGCTCTGCTCTCTGCCATGTGAAAACTTAAAGTACATTTACAGAATATTCTATCCGACACAATAAAAAGTGCATTCTTTCCAGCAGCTCATGTAAGTTTTTCTAAAATAGATCACATTTTAGGTCATAAAGCAAGTTTTAGTAAATACCAAAAATTGAAGTTTTTTTTTTGTTGTTGTTTTGTTTTTGTATCATAGAACATAATGGAATGAAATTAGAAATCAACAGTCAGAGAGGCTATAGAAACTATACAAACACATGGAGATTTTGAAATACATTTTTTAATAACTATGGAATCATTGAAGAAATGAGGAGGGATTAAAAATTTCTTAGAGTAAGCCACCCATGGTTGTGCATGTCTGTAATAACAGTACGTGGGAGGCTGAGACAAGAAGATTCCTGGTTTGAGGACAGCCTCAGCAATTTAGCAAGCTCCTCAGCAACTTAGGGAGATCCTGTTTCAAAATTAAAAAATAGAAAGGGCTGGGAGTGTATCTCAGAGGTAGAACTCCCTTGGGTTCGATCTTCAGTTAACACACACACACACACACACACACACACACACACACACACACGAAAATTAAAATAAATTGAAATGTAACATACTGAAACATATGGGATATAGCAAAGACAATTTTAAGAGGGAAGTATATAGGCATTATAGCATACATTAAAAAAACAGAGATTTTAAATGAAGAACATGATGATACATCTAAATGTCTTACAAAAATATGAAAAAAACACACCTGAAAACAGCGATGGAAAGAAAAAACAAGAATTAAAGCCTAAATTAATGAAAAGGAGACTAAAAGGAAAATAGAATCAATGAAATACAGAGTTTGATCTTTGAAAAGATGAACACCTCCAGGCAAACTAACCCAAAGGAAGATAGAGAAAACCCAAATTAATAAAAACTAGAGATGAAAGGGGGGATATTATAACATATGCCACTGAAATCCAGAGAATTATTAGGGGCTATTTTGAAAACTTATGTGTCAACAAATTTGAGAACTAGAAAAAAATGGATAAATTTCTAGACACATATGATCTACCAAAATTGAATGAAGAGGATGTAAAAAATCTAAACAGAATAATAACAATGAGACTGAAGCAATAATAAGTCTTCCAACAAAGAAAACCCCTGGGCCAGACAGATTCACTGCTGAATTTTACTGGATCTTTAAAGAAGTATCACCAATGTTACTCAAACTCTTTCCATTAAATAGACATGGAAGAAATGCTCCCCAAATTCTCTGTGAAGCCACTATGACTTGGACAAAAAAGAAAAAAAAAAAACAGGACACAACAACAACAACAAAGAAAACTACATATCAATATTCTTGATGAACATAGACACAAAAATCCTCAATAAAATACTTGCAAACTTATTTCACAAACATACTTTAAAAAACCACATGATTATTTCAATAAGATGCAGAAATATCTTCAACAAAATTCAACATTCCTTCATGATAAAAGCCCTGAAGGAACTAGGTATAGAAGGATCTTACCACAACATAATAAAGGTAATGCATGACAAAACCAAAGCCAACATTATATTAAATGGGAAAAAAGATGGATGCATTCCTTTTAAAATCAGGAAAGGGACAAAAATGCCCATTCTTCCCACTCCTATTCAGAATAGTATTTGACATTTTAATAAGAGTGATTAGGCAAGAGAAAGAAATAAAAGGGATACAAGTAGAAAAAGAAGAAGTCAGACTATCCCTATTTGTGGATAATGTGATCCTATACTTAAAAGACCTTAAAGACTCAACCAGAAGACTTTTCAAAAAACATTAGCAAACTGGTAGGATACAAAATTAACATAAAAAATCAACTGTTTTTCTACAGACCATTAATAAACCCAATGAGAAAGGAAATCAAGAAAACAATCTCATTCATAATAGCTTAAAAATACCCAGTAATAAACCTAAAGAAGGATATAAAAGACATCTACAAAGAAAATTACAAACCACTAAAGAAAGAAATGGAAGACACTGGAAAATGGAAATACATTTCATGTTCATGGGCTAACAGAACTAATGACCATATTACTGAAAATAATATACAGATTCAATGCAAACCCATCAAAATTAGGAAAAAATAATAAAATTCATATGGAAGAACAAAAGACTGTAAAGAGGCATAAAGAGACAAAGCAGTTCTAAACCACAGGAGCAAAGCTGAAAGCATTACAAAACTGCAACAAAAAACAACTGGCATAAAAAGAGACACAACTACTAATGAACTAGAATAGAAGGCAAAAATAAATCCACACAGCTCTAGTCTCTGATTCTTGACAAAGGTGCCAAAAACATACACTGGAGAAAATGAAGCCTTTATAACAAGTGGTGATGGATGGATATCCATATGTAGAAGACTGAAACTAGACTCCTATATCTCACCCTGTACAAAAACTAATTAGGAATGAGCTAATTTTTTAGTACAAGACCTGAAATATTGATATCACTAGTAAAAAAAAAACAGGGAAAATGCTTCAACATATAGGTACAGGCAATGGATTTCTGAATAGGATTCTTAGAGCTCAGGAAATAATAGTAAGAATCAACAAATGGAATGGCATAATATTAAAAAGTTTCTGAAAAGCAGAGAAAGCTATTCAGAGAGTGAAGAGATATTGGGAGATTGAAGAGATAGCAAAGAGAAACCTTTTCTAGCTACTCTTTTGACAGAAAATTAATATCCAAAATATATAAAGAGCTTATAAACCAGGCATGGTAATGCATGACCAGAATTCCAATATTTTGGAAACTGAGACAGGATGATTAGAGGTTTGAGGCCAGCCTCAGGAACCTAGTGAAACTCTCAGCAACTTAACAAGATCCTGTTTCATAATAAATAATAAATAAAATAGGGCTGGGAATGTAGCTCAGAGATAGAATGTGCCTGGGTTCAACCCCCAGAACTACAACAACAACAACAAAACTTAGAAAGCTTTCTACCCAAAACAACAACAACAATCAATCAATTATTGGGCCAATGAACTGAATAGTCACTTGTCAAAAGAAGTACAAATGACCAATAGCTATAGGAAAAAATGTTTAACACCTTTAACCATCATGGAAATAAAGATCAAATTAAACTGAGATTCTATTTCATCCCAGTCAGAATGGCAATCATCAAGAATACCAACAATAATAAATATTGGCGGGGGTGTGAGGAAAAAGTAACCCTTATGATACTTTTGGTAGAAATGCAAATTAGTGCATCCACTATATAAATCAGTAAGATAATTCTTCAAGAAACTAAAAATAGAACTACCATATTATCCAGCTTACTACTTCTCATATATCTAAAGAAATTAAAGCCATCATACTATAGAAATCATGCATATCTACCTTTATAGCAGCACAATTCACAATAACCTAGATATAGAATAGGCCTCAGTGTCTGTCAACAGATAAATGGATAAAAAATATGTGGCACATATACAAAATGAATTATCATTCAGCCATAAAGAACACAATGCTGTCATTTCTAGGAAAATGGATAGAATTACAGGTCATCATGTTAATCCAAATAAGCCAGACTCAGAAAGACAAGTATTACCTGTTTACTTTCAGGGGCAGAATCTAGAAAACAAAAAGATAACATGAAATTCAAAACAAAGTATTAGAGAAGAGGAAGGAGACTAATGCAAGGAAAGAGGGAAAAGCAGGGTGATGAATGGGGTGGGGGAAATTATCCAAACATGATTTAAGCATGTATTAATATGTCACAATGAAATCCATAATTCTGAATATTAAAATACATTAAAAATTAATTGACCATTGGTACATGACTTTTTTCCTGGACTTTCTGTGTATTTTACTTTTTTATATGTTTATCCTACTGTAGTATTAAGCTGTTCGGATTATTGTAGATTCATGGTAAGTTTTGAAATTGATTAAGTGTGGATCTTCCAATTTCATTTTTCTTTTTCAAGTTTAGAGCAAAAATTTCCACTTCTGCAATGAATGAATGAATAAATAAATAAAAGAATTAATTAATTAATTAATTAATAAGCAAATATACTTAGCTTTTTTATTATTGGTGCATAGTCATCATACATCTTTGTTAGGTATAAGATAGTAAAGGCATACATGCACACCTCTCATTTAACCCTGCCACAATTCCCGCCTCCTTCCCTCCCACTCCCTCCCCCTCCCTCCTTCTCAAGTTCAGTTTAGTGATTGACTTTGATACATTTGTGAAAGTACATCATGTGCATTAGGGTGTTTCCCTCCCTCACATCATTTTCAGTTAAGTCACCTTCTTTGCTCATCTAAGGTTTCCCCTGCTTTGTCTAGAGTTCCTCTTCTGTCCCACTTTCTTCCTAGATTTGACAGATTAGGGAGAGCATAAGATTTATTACCTTTTGTGACTTACTAATCTCACTTAGCATAATGTTTTCCAGATTCATCCATTTCCCTGCAAATGACATGATTTTGTTCTTCTTTATGGCTGAGTAAAATTCCATTGTGTATATATCCCATAGTTTTATAATCCATTTGTCTGTTGATGGACATTTTGGCTGCTTCCATAGTTTGGTAATTGTGAATTGTGTGTCTATAAACATAGATATGCATGTATTTGTCTGATAGTTTGGTTTCCATTCTTTTGGATAGATACCCAGAAATGGTATTACTGGATCATATGGTGGGTTCATTCCCATTCATCTAAGGATCCTCCATACTGTTTTCCAAACTGGTTGCACTAATCTGCAATCCTTCCAACAATGTATTAGGGTTTCCACTTCTCCACACCCCTGCCAGCATTTGTTGTTGTTTGTGCTTTTGACGACTGCCATTCTAATTGGTGTTAGGTGAAATATAAGGGTAGTTTTGATTTGTATATCTCTGATTGCTAATGATGTTGAACATTTTTTCATACATTTGTATTTCTTCTTTTGTGAAGTGTCTAATTCCACTCACAATAGCAACCCAAAGAAAAAAATACTTAGGGGTAAACTTAACCAAGGAGGTAAAAGACCTCTATAAGGGAAACTATAAAAAGTTGAAGAAGTTCTTATAAGATAGAAAGATCTTCCATGCTCTTGGATAGGCAGAATAAATATCATCAAAATGGCCATTCTCCCAAAATGGATCTACAGATTCAATGTGATACCCCTTAAATTACCAAGGTCACTCCTCATAGATATAGAAAAATTAGTCCTTCAATTCATTTGGAACAACAAAAAGCCCAGAATAGCTAAAGTAGTTCGTAGCAACAAGAACTATGAAGGAGGCATCAGAATACCTGACTTCAAGTTATATTACAAAGTTACAGTAATAAAAACAGCATTGTATTGGCACAAATATAGGCACATAGATCAATGGAGCAGAATATAAGACTCAGAAACAAACCTACACACTTATAGTCAATTAATTTTTCACAAAGGAGCCAAAAACATACACTTGAGAAAAGGTAGCCTCTTCAACCAATGGTGTTGGCAAAACTAGTTAAGCATATGCAGGAAAATGGAAATAAACTCCACTTTCTCACCCTGCAGAAGAGTAAATTCAAGATGGATCAAAGACTTGGAAGAAATGTCAGAGACCTTTCAGCTACTTGAAGAGGGCATAGGTCCAACACTTCAACACACAGGCACAGGTAAAAACTTTCTCAACAAGACCCCAAAGCACAAGCAACTCAAAGGAAGAATAATACATGGATTGCACTAAACTGAAGAGCTTCTGTGCAGCAAAGGAAACTATCAAGAACGTCAACAGAGAGCCCACAAAGTGAGAGAAAATTTTTGCCAGCTACTCTTCTGATAGAGTTCTAATATCTAGGATATACAGAGGACTCAAGAAAATCACAGCTAAGAAAACAAATAACCCAATAAAAAAATGGGCAAATGATCTAAATAGATTCTTCACAGAAGAAGATATTCTTAGCTTTGATAAAAATAGTAACTAATTCTCCCTTTGGTTTTGTCAGATTTTGCTTCATATGCTTTAAGACTCTGTTTTTAGGTATATAACATGTTTGTAATTGTTACATCCTCTTGGCAGGAAGATTCATTAGCAGTGTATTTTATGTTTAATTTTGACAATTTGTCTATAAGTTGCTAATATCTCTGAGTTCGTCTTGTTTGCACTTCATTGAGCTTCTTCGATATGTAGATTCATGAGCTTCATCAATTTTTATTCAACATCTCTACAAATATTAAATATTTTTTATTCCTTTTTCATTCTCTCCTCTCACTTTGAGGTTCTCAATTGCAGATATTCATATGATTAAGAGTGCCCCACAAGTTTCTCAGGTTGTGTTCATTTTTTTTCATGATTTCCTATTTGTTTTCCAGACTGAATAATTTCAAAATACCTGTATTGAATTTCAATGATTTTTTATTTTTGTTCATATTTGTTATGAACAAAAATGATGAATATTTATTTAGTTATTGTACTTTGCAGCTTCTGCATTCCTATTTGATTCTTTTCTACAGTTTTTATTTCCTTACAAATATTCGCTGTTTAATAAGATGCTGTTTTCTTGGTTTTCACTAGTAATATGTACATGTTTGAATAGATTTAACATTATGTAATATAATCTTTGTCTAGTAAGTCCAATGTCCTTTATTCCTCAGGGACAGTTTCTATTCATTTTTTTCTCACACACTAATTTTTTTTTAATTTATTTCCATGTCTTCTGAATTTTGTCATAAGCTAGATTTTGTGACTATTTACTATGACAATTGTAAAAATTATATTCTTAGCACTATTTGTATTTGTGTCCTATTTGATGTTATTTATTTTTGTATTTATTTATTTATGACTTCTCTAGAATATTCTTCTAAATTCTATGTTTCATGTCACATGTGGCTACTGAAGTCCTTTTCCATTATCTTATTAGTAAGGTAAAATTTTGAAAAAAAATCTCTTAAATAACTGAAATTGAGAAAAGAAAAACATATCCCCTCATGTCTGTAGGTTGACTCTGTGTTAGGATACTTCTTGAGTGTTTAGCCAGACCACCAGCTACATCTCTACCTTAACCTTCACTTTCTGCTCTGTGGAGCCTAAAGGTCATCTAGAGATGAAAATTTAATTTCTTCCCAGGACTTTACTGACCATACAACATCTAAGAGAATGATCCTGGTTCACTAATACATAAATACAAACCTTTCAAAGTCTCTTAGCTAGGCATGTAGAAACTCAATGGTAGAGAGCTTAGAGAGCTTGCCAACCTTGTAAAAGTCCTTGAACACAGTGCCATGCATGTTAGACCAGTCACTCAGGAGGATGAGGCAGGAGAAGGCCTTTAGTGCACAAGTTTGAAACCAGCCTGGCAAAAAGAAATCCCTATTTCCCTAGATATTTCATTCCATAGCTTCTTCTTCTTTAGGGCTTATGGTCTTCATATTGTATGTTTTGACTCTTACCCCTTACCAATTTTTTCCCTTCAATGTTTCATTTATATCACCCTCCACAGATATGTATACAGATGCTATTCAGGAAGCCACTCCTACCCTAGGGTTGCTCTACATTGGGAAAAATCAATGTTAGCCCTTGTGTAAGTCTCTGAGGAAGCCCCAGACAGGCTGAAGCAGATAACCACAGTTTCTGATGTGGTTAATTCTTAACTATTTTAATTAGTGTTAATTCTTAACTAAATTTTCCACCATTATAAGTTGTCTTTCTGTATACACATATTTGTCTTGGAGCTACCTATTTCAACATCTTTGTTAAATTCATCATGATATCTTATAGAATGTGCTGTCATTAGCCCATGTCTCTGTTCAGTTTGAGCATAAAAGGAAGCCATGTGGAGTGCTAATTGTTGTGGATAATGTGACTTCTGGAGAATTCCTTCTATATGCAGAGCAAAAGGGATTTCTTAACTTCTATTCACTTTGGTTAGGACTCACTAACTGTGCTTGTCTCTTGGTAGTTTAGCAGCCTTGATCCCAGGAGCAAGTACCCAACTGTCAACTGATATAAAGTGATTCTTAAAATTAATCTCAATATCACATACCTCTGTGCTTTCCCTTTGTCTTTCTTCTTTCTTGTATATAGAAATTGTTAAAATGTGAGCCAAGTGTGTTGAGGCACATACTTGTAATCCTAGTTCTTGGAATGCTAAGATAGGAGGATCACATGTTTGAGGCCATTGTGCAGTAACAGCAAAACCCTGTTTCAAAATAAGAAGGCTGAGACAGTAAGATTTCCCAGGAGAGATAGAAGGAAGATATTACACAGAGAAAAAGCTACAGAAATTTTTATAGGTTTCCCTTTGAGTCTATAACATAGCATATATAGAGTGATCTCACCTCAAAAAAGGGCAGGCAAAAAATAACCAATGATTTAAGTTAAACAATTTTCAAAACTCACATAGGGATGATTTGGTAATTTTTCCCAATGAATGGAGAGTCCCTGTTGGAATACCCAGGACATTCAGTAAATGATCCACTAGGGCACCTTATAGTAGAATTATTCAAAAACAAGCCTTGAAGGAAAATGTCAAATATCTTTAGCAATTTGATTGGCATATGGTTTATATACTATATACTCCACTCCAAATGCTTAACATAGAGTTATCATATTTATATATATGGTTAGGTATATACCCAAGAGAAATGAAAACACATGTCTGCACAAAAACTTGGATGCGAGTATCCATAAGTATTATTTATAATGCTAAAAAAGTGAAAAGAATCCAAATGACTTTAAGCTAATGAGTGAATAAACAAAAAGTGTGGTATGTATTATTTGGCAATAACAAGGGAGTATTATTTGGCAATAACAAGGAATGAAGCACTGATTCACGTTTTAACATGGACAACCTCAAAAACATTATACTAAGAGAAAAAATATCCAAGACAAAAAAATCACATATTGGTTATTTCACTTACATTAAATGTTGCTAGGCAAATGGTCTAGAGCTAAACAGTAGCCTAGGACTATGAAAGGACAGGTGTAGGAACAGGAGTGACTGCTGACTTTGAGAGTGACAAAAATATTCTAAAATTAGATTGTTGTGATAGTTGCATAATTCGATGAATATACTAAAAATGCTGAGTTTTACATTTTACATGAGTAAATTATATGCTATGTAAATTATTCAGTAATACTGGGCTTTGTTCCATGAGTTTTAGTTTTATTTATTTAGTATTTTTTTATGCTGAGGATTGAACTCAGGGACTCCTGCATGCTAAGCATGTGATCTACACCCCTGATCCCTTCCATGAATTTTAAAAGACATAAAACCTGTATATTGAAATCCTGAATTGTTAAAATGGCTAGAGAAATTTAAATGGTTATTATGACATTAAAAAATACTGAATATTGAGATGAAAAAACGCAAAGGTAGATGTTGGTACTTGGAAGTAATAAATTCAGTAACAACATAAAAAGCACAGATATTCATAAAACATGAATACTTTAATGTAACTTTGATTAATTAAAAGACAAAAAAAGAATTGTATATGTCTGCATGGTTTGGGATTCTTTATACTATACACATATTTATTTTATAGTATTTTTTTATTTTTATATGTTTTCAATATGTCAAGCACATGTAAAAGCAGAAAGTATAAAGTGGCAAAGCTTCATGTATCTACCATACTGCTTCAACAAGTATCAGAGTAGTCCATTCTGTTTTCTTTGAACCTCACCAATTGCATCCCCTTGAATATTCCTTGAATTATTGTGAGCAAACAAAAATGTTATTTTAAATTCTAATAAAATTGTCAACCTGATAGTCAGTTAACTTTGTATAAATGCACAAAGGAAAGCCTATTAGAGTGCACATCAAAATCAATTGAGAATCAATTAGGAGTATGGTAGAGTGGGTGGATCTTTCATGATGAAAAATCATTCATGCATTAATTGTAGAATTTTTGAAAACATGAAAAATAAAGAGCTAATTTAAAAAAGAAACATCCTTCCCTATATACTGGAGATACATGTGTTTTCTCATGTTAGTAAAGGTCATACCAAGTAATTGAAGGAGCAATAAACTAGAAATCAAGAGACACAAGTTCTACTTCTACTTTTGAGTCACTGTAACTACTTATTTTTTTTTTTTTTTTTTTTTTTTGCGGTACTGGGGATTGAACTCAGGGGCATTCTACCTCCGAGCTACACCCCCAGCCCTATTTTTTATTCTTTATTTTGAAACTGAGTCTCACCAAGTTGCAGAGTGCCTCACTAGGTAGCTGAGGTTGGCCGCGAACCCGGATCCTCCGGTCTCAGCCTCCCGAATGCTGGGATTACAAGCGTGCGCCACCACGCCCGGCTCACTGTAACTACTTATGAAGGTAAGCTTACCATTCACTTATTCCAATAGTAACTGTGAAGATCTACTGCATGCCTACTATGTCCTCATTGCTGGAGATTCAGCAGAAGCTCATTTCCACATTAGTCAGAACTCTTGGTTGTAAGTAGCTAAATCAAAGAGAAAATATAACAGCAAATACAACCAGAGATCCAGGGATGGAGCAGAATTCAGGTACATCTGGATCCAAGTGCAAGTACAGTCTCCTCAGCATTCCATTTTCCTATGCTATGCTCATTTTAATCTATGCTTTCTTCTCCGTGGGCTCTCTGAATACAGAGACCCATGGCAGCTCCATGATTATATTCTCATTGCATGAAGACCAAGTATTCTAAGTTATTCCTTTGATCTTCTAGGTACATTGTGATCATAAATCAATATTCTTTTGCTCAAGACAAATCAGTGTGCATGAAGCACTGAATATAATATCAGGCTATGCGCTAACTGCAGACTAGTAGTTACCTCCCCCCACCTTCTGTCTACAAGGATGTACCTTATATTTATTGACCCATTTGTTTATTTATTTTTTATTACAAAATTCAACACTCATGTATGTTAAAAACACTGGAAAAATTAAGGATAAAAAGAACTTATTTTAACATCATAAAGGCAATATATAGTACACCCAAAGTCAATATTATACTGAATGTGAAAAAACTGAAAGAATTCTCTTTAATATTGGGAACAAGACAAAGATAACCACTATTACCACTTATATTAAATATAATTATTGAAATTCTAGCCAAAGCAATAAGGCAAGAGAAGGAAATTAAAGGGATACAAATTGGGAAATAAGAACTGAAATTATGTCTATTTGCAGATGATATGACTTAGAAGATTAAAAAATTTCAACCATAAGTCTTCTAGAGCTAATAAATAAATTCAGCAAAGTATCCAGATAGAAATCAGCTTATAAAAAATAACTAGCTTTTCTAATCAACAACCAGGTATCCACTGAAAAAGAAACACATAAAACAGCTCCACTCATAATAGCCTCAAAATATTTCTTAATTAAAATAATCTTTTATATTTTTGTCTATCATTTATTTTCAAAGGTCAGAGTTTGAAAAAAATACTTGACCCATTTACTAATGAGGATATTCTAGGCTGAATTCCAATTCATCCTCACTGGATGTTTCCCCATTGTAGCCATCAAAGATCTCACATGAATATACTTTGCCAATCCAATCTATGTTATTCACGCCCAGAGATAACAAGAGAAGATATGCCCTTTTATCACATTTATTATTTCAGAAAAAATATACCTGTGATTCCCCTCTTTTTTAAAGTATAGTTTGTAGTTTCCCTATTTGCAATGAAAAGCTGCAGTAATTGCACAGTTCTACTGTTCACAGTTTACAGTTACATAGTTCACAGTTGTATAGGGCAATACAATGATATCTACCTTCTCTTTCCTTCAACTCAATGAGATATTCTGGAAAAAGAAGAACTTAAGAGTCAGACAGACTGTTCAACATCCCTTTTATTGTTTACTAATGGGGGCTGCTTAGAAAATCATTTCAGCCTTCTGAACCTCAGTTCTCACATTTATTAAATGAAGATAGCAATAAGACCTACTTTGTAATGTAGGTGAGACAATTATAGGGAATAAGGTTTGTGAGCTTCTAACAGTGCTACTTTGGGACAAAGTAGACACTTGGTAAACACAAATTGCTTTTCCTCCTTTAAAAGCACTGCACTTTTAGATGTCTTTGTGTAGGTCTCACTTTACTTCTTGTATAGCCATTATTTCTCTTATCTCTATGATCACTTAGATCAATATTCCTATCCTCAAGCTATAGGTAGAAATATATTGATGTTACATATATCTAATAATCTTCTTATACATCAGACCACATTGTGTGATTTCCATTTATGTATGGCAGCTACTTCATTTTACAAAGAAAGAAATATATTAGGAACTCATTTCACAGTCATCCAGTTGGTATATGGTAGCGCTTTTTCTCAAGTAGAGGACTGGTCACCCAGCCCCTCTGGCCCAATTGGACCACTACACATCACTCATCTTGTAGGTAAAACAATGCCTAGTACATTTGTTTCTCTCAGTCTGAGGTAGTTTGAGCAGGATGAAAATACCAAGGTAAACCAGAAGGAGATTTCGAGAGCCCTTACTACATGGAAGAGGTGTACACTACTATGGAAACACTGACAAAGGCAAGCTGTGGAAAAAGCCAGACTCAAAAATTCCTCTCCAGCTCCAGATGCCAGATGTCTATGAACAAACAAGCTCCTTGCCTAGGCTCAGAGTTGGCTGTTCCTAGCTCTCCATTCCTCTAGGGATCTTCTTCATATGATGCCTCCATTTCTAGTCCAGAGTCTGCATGCTTTGAGTGTCAGTTCTGTGCCCCCAAAGGACACCTCCTTGTCTCCCCTCCTGTTGTACTCTGATGTCTCAGCTCCTCTCTTCTAGGTACTCTAGTCAAGGCCATAGTTGTTATGGGAAGCCAGGAGAAGCGGGCTTCTTTCTATTGTGGGCATAATAGGATCATGCCTCATTTTTGAGACAAAAAATATAACAGAATCCATATTCCTTCAGTAGGAAAACATTGCAGCTTCTCCCCCAATGGCTTTTTGCAACTTTAATCCTTCTTTATTTTCTCTTCTGAAAGCCAAATTGGGTCATTTCAAACCCAGCCCAGCAGCAAAATGGGTAGTCAGATCTTGTACAAGAGTACACTCAAAAGTGCTGGGTGGAGATGGTGAAACTTCCAAGTAGAGAAGATACTGATTTAATAGAAGGCAGAAAAATGCACTTAGGGCCAACCATCAGGAATTAGTATGAAAAAAAAAAAAGAAACAAGAATGTGAAACTAGATCATGTGAGTAGAGAATCAAGTCAGAGCTTCATTACTCTGGGAGACAGTGGTAAGGAAACCCTTTGATTTAGGCAAAAGATGTTTAGACTTGAAAAAGTCTAACCAGCCATTTAGTAGGAATGACATATCATTGATATTTGCTAACCCATTAAATGTATCGCCTCTTTCATCTCCCAAAGAGGTCTGTGATATTCATTCTTATACCCATTTTAAAGATAGGAAATTTGAGATACAAGGAAGTTAGATAATTTGTCCAATGACCTAGAGCTAATGAGAGGCAGAAATTTATAGATAGTTTTTGTCTGATTCCAGAACTCATTGTTATTCCAGAGATATTTGGAGGGTGACACATCAATATTGTTCTGAGAAGCCAATTTGATTTTTAAACCCATGGAACTGATGGGGCAGGTGGTTACTGATGTACTGCCAAGTCATATTTTTTGCAATGGCACTACTCAAGTGACTGAGGTCCTGAGTGGCAAAAGATGAGATAGAACCTACAGAAGCAGACACACATAAGTAAACGGCTATATCAGAGGTCTTGACCTGGGTTTAGTCGTCCTAGTCAGAGCTCCTTGGTTTTTGAAAATGGTTTTCAACCAACTTATCTCTCTACTTCCAGTTATTTTATTCCCCTTACAGATTTCTGTCTCATGCCCTCACAACATGTCTGCAGTGATTTGAGAAGATTCCTGTGCTTTCCAAGCCCCTCCCAGCTTGTAATTCCACAGGGCATGTTCTAAAAATAAAATGAGGTGATTCTGAAGTAGGAATGTTAGTGAGCTCAGGGATAAGCTTCTGGGGAGCTCTAGGCGGTCACTGACACATTTGGAGAGCCCTACCCCATTTTTATGAACACTGGGATCTGTTTCCCTAGCCTCCACAGCCTGCAACCTGGCTTCCTAATGCTGTATGAATCGCATAGGTTATCTAGGCCCCTGTTTCATTAAAGATAACAATAGATTTGTTGAGGATCAAAGCAGATTATGTGAGAAGCTCCCGAGAGCTTTGATGGTGTCTTGGGATCATCAGTGAATCCCTTGGGGGGAGAGATTGAAGGGAAAAGAAGGTAAATGGACCCATAGAGCCAAGTTTTGTGGGCTAGCATTATTGTGAAGTCTATTGGATCAGGTGAAGATTTTATTTTTTTATTTTTTTTTCAATGTTTTAACTATAACTGGTTTTATTTATTTTTTTTAATTTTTTTATTGTAGTATTTCGTGCAATATAGCATACATCTTTGTTAAGTACGGGTTGTTAACAACATATTTGCACACAGTTCTCATTTGACCCTTTCCCCAATTCCCACCCCAATCCCCTCCCCTACCCTCCCCCTCAGGTTCACTTCGGTGAGTGACCTTGATATGATTGTGTAATTACATCATATGCTTTAGGGCGTCCCTCTGCCCCCTGCGTCCACTACAATTAAATCAACTTCGTTGCTTATCGAGGGTCTCTCCTTTTCATCTGGAGACCCTCCTATGCCACATCCCCTCCCTAGCATCCACATATTAGGGAGAACATATGCTTCTTAACTCTTTGTGACTGACTAATCTCACTTAACATAATGTTTTCCAGTTGCATC
>PVLC010027579.1:0-21742 GCA_004027655.1 Graphiurus murinus
AAATATATTCAACCATTTACAACTTGATATTCTAGAACAGTTCAACAAGAGAAGCCTGTGTCCTAAAATGACCCTCACATTAAAGTGGAAAATAAATCAATCCCAATTACTGCACAAATCTTAACACAGGAATACAAGAAATATGAAAAAAACAAGGTAACATGACACCTCCTAAGGTTCATAAATCACCAGCAACTGACTCCAAAGATATAAAAGTGAATTAAATATCAGATAAAGAATTCAAAAGCTAGCTGGGTGTGGTGGCACAAGCTTGTAATCCCAGTACTTGGGAGGCTGAGACTGGAGGATCCAGGTTGTTTGTGGCCAGCCTCAGCTGCTTATTGAGGCCCTCTGCAACTTAGTGAGACCCTGTTTCCAAATAAAGAATAAAAAATAGGACTGGGGCTGTAGCTCAGAGGTAGACTGCCCCTGAGTTAAATCCCCAGTACTGAAAAAAAAAAAAAAAAGAATTCAAAAGCTGATTATAAAGAAAATGGATGAATTCCAAGAGAACATAGAAAGACAACTGAATGAATTGGGAAAGCCAGTACAGCATATGAGTAAAAAATTCAAATTAGAGAGATACTGAAAAAGAACAAAGCAGAAATCTTGGAAGTAAAAGGCACAATAAATAAAATAAGTTAGTTGAAAGTCTTTCCAACAGACCATGTAGAAGACAGAATCCCAGAACTGGAAGACAAAGAAGCCAGCCTTGAATATTCAGACAGTATTAAAGAAAAGAAAATAAGTAAGCATGATCAGAATATAGAAGAACTCTGAGAAAACATTAACAGACCAAATTTAAAAATGACTGGAATTATTCCTTCTGTCAACAGAGCAGAGGTGAGTTTATCAAGAAACGCACAGCTAAGAAAATAAATAACCCAATAAAAAAATGGGCAAAGGATCCAAATAGACACTTCACAAAAGAAGATATACAAATGGCCGATAAATGTATGAGGAAATGTTCCACATCATTAACAATCAGAGAGATGCAAATCACAACTACCTTGAGATTTCATCTAACCCCATTTAGAATGGCAATCATCAAAAACACAAACAACAACAACAAATGCTGGCGATGAGGGTGTGGAGAAGTGGGAACTCTAATACATTGTTGGTGGGATTGCAGATTTGTGCAACCACTTTGGAAAACAGTATGGAGGATCCTAAGACGAATGGGAATGAACCTACCATATGATCCAGCAATACCACTTCTGGGTATCTACCCAAAAGAATGAAAACCAAACTATCAGACCGATGCATGTGTATCTATGTTTATAGCTGCACAATTCACAATTGTCAAACTATGGAACCAGCCAAGATGTCTATCGACAGATGAATGCGTTATAAAACTATGGGATATGTACACAATGGAATTTTACTCAGCCATAAAGAAGAACAAAATCATGTCATTTGCAGGGAAATGGATAGAACTGGAAAGCATTATACTAAGTGAGATTAGTCAGTCACAAAAAGTAAAATATCGTATGCTCTCCTTAATATGTGGAAGCTAGGGAGAAAGTGGGACATAAGAGGGACTCTAGACAAAGGAGAAACCTTAGATGAACAAAGAAGGTGACTTAACTGAAGGTGATGTGTGTGGGGGGACACCCTAATACACATGATGTACTTTCACAAACATATCAAAGTCAATCACTAAACTGACCTTGAGAAGGAGGGAGGATGAGAGAGTGGGGCTGGAATTGAGAATGGGTTAAATGAGAAATGTGTGCATGTATGCCTCTACCAGCTTGTACCTAACAAAGATGTATGGTTACAATGCACCAATAAAAAAGAAGAAGAAGCACAACAACAGCAACAAAAGACTGGAATTGAAGAGAGATCCAAGATATAGGCTAATGGAATTGATAACTTTTTAGGGAAAGAATAACAGAAAAATTTCCAGACCTTGGGAATGAGATAGATATCTTGATATAGGAGGCATTCAGAACCTCAAACAGATAAGATAAAAAAAGAGCTTCTTCATAACATATTATAATTAAAGTGCTTAATATACAAAAGGCCCAAGAGAAAAAAATCAGTTCACATTTAGAAGTAATTCAATCAAAATCACTTCTGATTTCTCAGCACACACTCTAAATATCCAGAAGGGCTTAGAAAGATATGTTCCAAACCTTGAAAGAAAGTAACTGCCAACCAAGATTGCCATATTCAGCAAAGCTATCCTTCAAAATTGAAGCAGAAATAAAACCTCCCAAGATAAATAGAAACTAAAAGAACTTATGACTACTAAACTGGCACTATAGAAAATACTTAAAGAAATACTACACACAGAAGAAATTAAAAACAAACTCCAGAGATCAAGAAAGGTTGAGTGTCATTAGAAGAGTAACTCAGCAAATGAAAAAAAAAACTCTGAATTAAGCATTAGAAATAAATTAAAATGCCAAGAATTAATAAGCATCTTTCTATAATAACACTGAATATAAATAATCTCAACTCTAATTGAAAGACATAGATTGGCAGAATGGATTAAAAAACAAGGCCCAATTATATGTTGTTTGTAGGAGATTCATCTTACAGGCAAAGACAGCCATATACTAAAAGTGAAAGGATAGAAAATGATATTCCATGTAAATGGAGCCTGAAAAAAAAAAAAAGCAGGAGTATTTACCTGTGTGTGTGTGTGTGTGTGTGTGTGTGTGTGTGTGTGTGTGTGTGTTACTGGGGATTGAACCCAGGGGCATTCTACCTCCGAGCTATACCCCTAGTCCTATTTTTTTAATTCTTTATTTTGAAACAGGGTCTCATTAAGTTGCGGAGGGCCTCACTAAGTAGCGGAGGTTGGTTGTGAACCTGGATCCTCCTGTCTCAGCCTCCTAAGTACTGGGATTACAAGCGTGCGTCACCACGCCTGGCTTGAGTATTTACTTTCATGTTTGACAAAGTAGACTTTAAGACAAAATATTCTAATTTTATGTTTATTCTAAAACAAAGGTTATTTCATACTAGTAATGGGAACAATTAAACAAAACATATAATGACAGTAAATATTTATGGCCCAAATATTAGTGCACTTAATTATATAAAACAAATATTATTTGACATAAAGACTCAGATAGACCCCCCAAACAATAATTTCAAGAAACCTCTCTCATAAATAGATAGGCCACCAGGATATAAACTGAGTAAACTCTTCAGATCTAAAAATATTATAAATCAAATAGAACTATCAGATATCTATAGAATATTTCATCCAACAATAGACAAATTAATTTTCTTCTTAGTTGCTCATGGAATTGTCCCCTAAATAGACTATATTTTAGGCCACAAAACAAATCCCATCAAATGCTAAAAAATTGGCATAACTCATGGCATATTATCAGATCATAATGAGATAAAAATAGAAATCAACAGCAAGAAAAATTACAAAAATTATATAAACACATGAAGATTGAACAATATACTTTTTCATATACTTATCTATATTTGTTGATATCCTAAATAATCATCCCCAAATGAAAATATTCCCCCAAAGAGTTTTCAATAAATCTAAAAGCTCCAGCAATTTTTGCTGCTGTTATATCATTTGCAGGAAAATGGATAGAACTTGAGAGTATTATGTTAAGTGAAATGAGTCAGACTCACAAAGTTAAAACTATGTGTTTTCTCTTATATGCAGAATCTAGAAAGATAAAAGGAAAAAAAAGGGGGAGATTCATGAAAATAGAAGGGAGACCAAGAGAGTACAGGAAGGGGACCAAGGAGAGAGAGGAAGGAAAGGAAAGCAGAGGTAACGGGAAATGAAATTGACCAATTATGTTTAATGCATGTATGAATGTCATAATGTATAATTATAATGCACCAATAAAATTAATTAAAAATAATTAGACATGGAGAGTCACATGGGATAATACAATAACCCAAATCTAGAAACAGTTGAACTAACTTGAGGACTGAAAGCTAAGGGGAAGGGAACATTACTGGAATTCAAAAATTGTCACGTAAAATAAGATGCCTTGAGACAGCTTAAGACAGATTGAGGTGATGTCCCAGGAGAGAAGGCCAAGGGAATAAACCTGATCTCATTTTCCTCTCTCCTTCTAATCTTCCTCCAAGGCTTCCTATTTTTTTAACCAAAAGTCAGAAGGGATGAGAGCCTGTTGGTTTATTCCCCATAGGTCAGTCTCTTTATAGGGTAGAGAGGAGAGAAAGGTAGATCTGAAGGGTCAGAGAGAAGATATATAACACGTGCAAAAAGACAGGGGAGCAAAAAGGGTAAGGGTTGGAAAGGTCAAACTAAAACTGTGATATGATTAGATATGTAAAAACACCTAATGACTCAACAAATGCACTATTAGAATCAATTATTGGGTTCAGAAAAGTTGCTGGATATAAAGTTAATAAAAAATAATTGTATTTCTAAATATCAGCAGTTTGAGCCTGAAATTTTAAAAGTTTCTTTTTACAATAGCATTTAAAATATTAAATATCTATGAATAGGACTATTAAAATACATGAAAAAACATTTATGCAAATAATAAATGCACTGAGAATTTAAAGAAGACCTAAATAAATGGAAAGATTCAAGAATTGGAAATACTCATTTTATTTTATTTTTTGCAGTACTGGGGATTGAACCCAGAGACATTCTGCCTCCAAGCTACACCCCCAGTCCTATTTTTTATTCTTTATTTTGAAACAGGGCCTCACTAAGTAGCTAAGGCTGGCCCCAAACCCATGATGCTCCTATCTCAGCCTCCCAAGTACTAGAATTATAAGCATGCACCACCATGTCCGGCTGGCAACTTACTTTAAAGCTGTCATTTCTCCCCCAACTTATCAATGGATTAAGTGCGATTCCAATAAAAATCCTACTTGTGTGTGTGCTTGCACGAGTATGTGTGTATGTTTGTGTAACTTGACAATTAGAATTCAAAAATTGATAACAATGCACAGGTCCAAGTATATCTAAGATATTTTAAAAGAAGAATAGGGTGGGTACACTTGCACTACTAGATATTCCAGTGTATACTAATTAAGGCAATCTTCTTTTGAAACAGGAATAAACCAATATACTATAAGATACAAATAAAGAGCAATATAGAGTTATGGTCTTTTTACTAAAAGGCTTGGCTGACTGGATATCTACTTAGGAGAAAATAAAACTTGACCCCATCACATATCCTACAACAAAAAATTTCAGATAGATTGTGGACATGACTGTGAAAGGCAACAAACAAATGAACAAAACCAACTCCCTTTCCACTATATATATATAGTGGAAAGGGAGTGTGTATATATATATATATATATATATATATATATACACAAACTTGTACAAGACAATATTGAAAACCATAGTTGGGAGTATGGGAGAGACTTCTAACATAGGATACCAGAAGTACTAATCATAAAGAAAAAGATTGTCAACTCTGACTATATTAAAATTAAGAGTTTATATTCATTAAAAGACAGATTGAAGAGTTAGAAAGGGAAGATCAAGAATGGGAAGATACCTGTGACAATCAACAAAGAGCTCACAACCAAAATCATAGAAAATTATCACTAATAAAGAATAAAAAGACAAACAATGCAATAAAAAGTATTTCTAAATGTCCAATAAACAAATTAAATGGTATGTAGCTGCCTTAGAAATCAGGAAAATGCAATATGAAACTCTAATTTTTAATATTCACCTGCCAAAACAGCTAATGCTAAAAATGCTGACAACAGTATGCATTGGCAAGAATATGGAACAGCTATAACTCTTACATACTGCTATTGGGAATGCAAATTGGTACAGTCACTTTGGAAAATTGTTTGAAATAATCTATTAAAGCTAAGCAAACACATATCCTACAATCTAGCATCTAATCTTCAAGGTGTGTACTCAAGAGGTATGTATTGTCAAGAGAGATGTACAAGAATATTCATAGCAATTTTTTGTTAATAGCTTCAAGTTCAAAACAACTTGCATGACCATGAAAAATAGAATGGATAAATTGTGGTATTCCACACAGTAAACATCCCACGGCAGTGAGAATGGATGAAGAAGTACAGCTACACAAAGTGACTGTTATAATTGTACAGACATAATATTAAGCTAAAGAAATCAGATACAAATGAATATATACTATATATGGTTCCCTTTACATACAGTTCAGAAAGCTGACAAATCTAAACAAAAGTATTTTATGATTCATGTTTAGCAATAAAATTATAAAGAAAAATCATAAAGAAAAGCAAGGAAATATTATAAATGTCAGAATAACAATCCTTTGTGGGGAGTAATAACTATGAGGGAAAGGAGGAAGTCTTCTGGGAGGCTGGCAATGTTCTATTTTTTAAAAACTTCAATGATATTTACAAGCATGTTTACTTCATGATAATTCAGAGTTGTACATGTTTTGTTTTGTACAGTTTGCTGTATATCTGATATAGTTTACAACAGTGCAAATAAAAGTTTGTCTTTTTTTTTCTCCTATTCCATACCTGGCACAGCATAAAACTCAGGGGATCCTCTGGCTTTTCATAGACTAAGTTTTCAGTGATCTGCTGAGAGAGAGCATAATGCATCACATTTTGGTTCTCAGAGACAGTTATATGGTCAGGTTAACCTAATATGTATCATAGCATTATGGAAAAAAATTAATGAATCTTTACAAACAACTTACTTTCTTACTATGTATAAAGTTAAGTAAATTAAGATAAAATTCAAGGAATAAAAATTTAATAACAAATAGAAATGGATATTTGTAATAATTTCTAAGATCAGGGAGGTAGTGAAAAAGTTTTGGGAAGGCTTTGTTTTGAGAATTGTGATCTTGCTATATTGATAAGTTAATGTTATTTGCTTTAGAGAAGAAAAGACTTAGAATAAAATTTAAAACACTGATTCTATATAAAATCTTCCTTCTGAGACATTAGATTCATATGTGTGTGTGTATGTGTGTGTGTGGTGTGGTGTGTTACTGGGGGTTGAGCCTCAGGGCATTCTACCTTTGAGATACAGCCCTCGACCTATTTTATTTTTATTTAGAAATAGGGTCTCTCTAGGCTGATGAGAGTCTCAGTACTTGCAGAGGCTGGCCTCGAACCTGTGTTCCTCCTGTTTTAACCTCCCAAGTATTAGAATTACAGGCATGTGCCACCACGCCCAGCTTGAGATGTTGGATTGTAAAAGGTGAAAATTATGTTAATCATGTTGTAATATTAAATGAGAAAGAATACATTAAACTTCAGAGGTTTACTACCATATTTTTTTGCTGTATTAGAATAACTCAAAAATAACACATCTCATTTGCAAAGAATAGCAATAAGGCAAGTTTCAGATAAAAAATATGTAGGTATGTTTAATGTACTCATATTATTCAATTATATATTTTATATGTATTTCTACGGAACAGATATTTGGCAATTAATATTTTCTATAACAATGTTGCACACATAAGCATTATTTTTCTTAAAAGATGAAAATTATTTATAGAATGATCAAAACTCTACTTTCTTTAACAGATTTTTGTCCTTCAGTTTAATAATTAGTGTTCTTCGATTAAAGCGAAAAATCCAGCTATTAATATCCTCTCAACAAAAAGACATTTTAAGAAGGAAAGAAATAAAGCAGGTTAAATGAAGAAGCTATCACTTATCTCTAGTTTAAATGAGGAATCTGAGATTCACAGAAGCTAAATAATTTCTCCTAAATAATAAAGATAAAAAGTGGCAAAATTAAGATTTGAGATGTGAGTTAACAAACTGCAATATTTGTGCTCTCTTCTCTATACTCTAAATTTTTCTAGTTTAGGTGTTTCATTTGAGGTGGGCTTTTCTAATTTTATACCTAAGCACAGAGTTACTTTGTATCTACATATTATAGATGCATTGTTGTCTAAATAATATTAACAAAAAATAAATATGCCAGGTGAAAGAAAAAAACCCACCAAATACTCCCTGTCTCCCAATTCCTCCCAAATTATAGCTGTTGATAGTCTCTGGTAAACTCATATTGTCCAAAGAATATCATACTTTAAAAGAGATTCTAAGACCACATCCTGAGATCAATGAGTTTTTATAATTCCAAGAATCAAAAGAATTTAAAAATGATTTATTTTCCCTCCTGCTTAGCCCTTTTCTCTTCTTTTCAATTGCCAATATTTTGTCCTTCCTTCCTAAAGGCTAAAACTTTAATCCTTGGCCAAGTTTTCCCCCGTCAACTATCCTACCTGATTTCTAATCCCTTTGAAGGGTTTGATATCATGGTATCATTTGGTATTTATCCTTTACTACTTTTGGTAAATACACCTTAATGTACCTACTGATTTTTCGGTTAGATGATATTCCCTTCTTATTGCAAACACCTTTTCTTATACCTCATGAAAACTCACAATTAAAGAGGATTGAGAGATTTACCTGGAATATTTGCAGAATTTGGTGTTTTTCCATGTATTGAAGTGTAACTTGATATGGATCTTCATAAACTATAGGAGGTAATCTACTTTTAAAAGTTACAGTGTGTATCTGAGAAACCTTTTCTTGGATTTCGAAAACATGATCCTGAAATTGAAATATCCCCCCAAAGAGTTTTTAATAAATCTAAAAGGTCCAGAAATTTTTGCTGTTGTTATTATCAGTGGAATCTAGTATTAATGGGATCTTAACACCAGGAGTTGGAGAAAAGATACATTTTTGAGAGATCTGGCTCATTCTTAGATATCTCCAATCTACTTCAAATACTTCTTTGACAGGGATCTCCAAACCATTCCAAATTCTCTTCCCTTTGTAAAAACTCAGAAAGGGGAGATAACGGTGACACAGAGTTAGTAGTAGAACCAGGACTTGAAACCAAGGGTTTCTAAATACTGGTTCACTGATCCTTCCTGAATGATCTTAGAGTAGTAGAGATGGCAATACATCTCTGTTACTTTTCCACTCTTCTCCTGCCCTTTCTGAAACTTACGGTCATATATTCTACAACATGTGGGTTTATTCCTCATGTTTTGGAGAGCAGACAATGAGGATTGAACCTAGGGGTATTTTCTTTCTAAGCTATACTCCCAACCCTTTATTTTTGGAAACAAATTCTTACTGAATTGCTGAGGCTGGCCTTGAATCTCTGATCTTCCTGTTTCAGCTCTCAAGTATTATGATTACAAGTTTGTGTCACTGTGCAGAGCGACGATTCCTCATTCTTGAGCCAACACATGCCCTCTCACCCCTTACTCTTACCTCCACCCATAGGCCTCATCTTGGTCCCCCCCCCTCCCAGCCTTGTAAGTATCAATTTCCCCTTTAACCTACAGAACTGGTTTCTGCAGCTTGAGTTTTTTCTTGACTGATTAATTGCAATTTGGATGGGATGGAGGGAAATTTTTGGAACAAGGCTTGGTCTTTTCCTTGGAAATTACTGCTACTTCCGGTATCAAGTGGGTAGAAGTATTGCATATTGCTTTCACTTTCAGTTTCTAAGGCAGCTGAAAGCTTGGGCATGAGATCTATTTGGCTATCCTCAAATTTGCAGCGTTCTATTCTGTATTCAGCCTCTTTCCTGTCACTGAACTGGGGAAGTATTCTGTTCTCAGACTGGACATCTGTTCCATAGGAAGACTGGTAGTTGTCCTGGTCAAAGGCATTGTAGCTATCCAAAATTTGATCAGTATAGTTGCCGGCTTGTTCATCATCCTCTTTTTCAGCAACTTTAATGAGTTGGTTATACTCTTGGCTACTCTTTACAGATGTTCTGTTGTCAGCTTGGTCAATTTTCTCATCAGTTCCCCCAGCTAGGCTGCGGTCAGTCTGTTCAGAAGTTCCTTGGTAAGACAGTCCGGGGTCAGTTTGCTCGTCAGTTTTCCTTTCAGTCTGGCTATCAGATGTCCTTCTATCCGTCTGCTTAGAAGTTTTTTGATCATGTGACATGAGTGATGTATTGTCACTCTCCCCGGTGACACTTCTCTCGGTCACACCAGACAATCTGCGGTCCATCTGCTTGGAAGACCTTTTCTCAGCCTGGACGGACAGTCTGCGGTCAGCCTGCTCGGAAGCTCTCCTTTCAGCCTGGGTGGAAAGTCTGCCGTCAGTCTGCTGGGATGCTCTTCTGTCAGCCTGGCTAGACCTTCTGCGGTCAGCCTGCTGGGAAGCTCTTTTCTCAACCTGTCTAGACAATCTTCGTTCTGTCTGTTCAGAAGTTTGTTGGTCAGTTAAGCCAGGCACTGGGCGGTCATTCTGTTCATTGGCAACATTATCAGCATGGCTGGACGCCTTGTCATCAGTCTGTTCAGACGATCTTTGGTCCACCTGATCATATTCTCTGTCCCCAATTTTTTCAGACACTTGGTAGTCAGCTTGGCCAAACATAGTTGGTTCAGGTTGGCCAAACACTCTCTGGGCAGTTTGGTCATCTGCTCTGTCATCGGTTTGGTCCTCTGTCTCCCCTTTGGCCTGGGTCTTCTGGTCATCTTCTTTCTGGTTATTCGAGTGGTCAGCGGGTGGGGATGTCGCTGTGCTTTCATATTTTTCTGGAGGCTCGTCCATTTTCGGCCTCCTCTCTGACTGGTCTTGCTCGCCAGGCGCTGTGGGTGGGGCCAGGCCCGGTTGTCTAGGCGACCTTTCGAGAGCACTTCCTGTGGGCTTTGTTCCTGCTTCCGCACTTGCGCACTGCAGGCCGCGCTGGCTGCCGCGCTCCAGCACTTGTGCACTGCAGACCACACTGGCGAGCACCAGTGACTCTCAGGACATCGGGTCGCAGACAACCCCGTGAGCACGTAGTGTCGCCTTCTCGTGGGGAAAGATGTTTGACGTACCAGGCAACCAATCTTCCCCCTCCCCCCACACCCTTTGGACATTTAGAGCCTGCCTGGTTTCCCGTGGAGGTTCCTAGCGGTGTGAGAATCAGACTTTCTTAGGTACTACCTCCTCTAATTCACATTCCCGCACCATGGGGAGGAACACGTACCTGAACTTAGGTCACCATCACCATCAAATCCATACTTCATCAGGTTCTGACTTTATCCTATCACAGTTGTGCTGCAGAGTTAGTATTGGAATTAGTAAGTGGAGCTGCTAAATGTTCCTTAGATTTTAATCCGTATCTGGGTAATGTGGCCAAAGTGTCTTCTATTGACTTTCAGTACTATTTTTACGAACAGTGTGGGTACCGTTTTCGGTGCTAGGAAGAATTTAGACCTCCAACACTCTTTAAATTTATTTTTTATTGTATATATTTGAGATATACAGAGTGATGTTTTGATATTCATTCACTTAGTGTTCACTATGATCATCAAATGATCAAACAAATGAACAGAACATATCCAGCATCATCTACAGTTTCCTTTCCTGTGTGTTAGGTAAGAGCACATAAAATCTATTCTCTTAGCAAAATTTTCAGTATTTCATACAATATTATTTACTATAGGCTTCATGCTGTGAATTTTATCTCTAGACTGAGCCATCTTACATAACAGCAAATTTGCACCTTGTTGACCTTCTCACTGTTTCCTCCCCTTTCTCATGCCTGATAACTGCTACTCCACTTTCTATTCTATTTATTTAACTTAGAAAAATAGATTGTGTTGGGTGTGGTGGCACACGCCTGTAATTCCATTACTTAGGAGGCTGAGACAGGAGAATCGCAGGTTCAAAGCCAGCCCCAGCAACTTAGCAACTCTCAGCAACCTGAGACCTTGTTTCAAAATAAAAAATAAAATAAGGGTAGAATTGTATATCGGAGATAGAAAGCCACTAGGTTCAATCTGTAATACCACACACACACACTAGATTGTGCATGTAAGTGAATTATACAGTAGTTTTCATTCTGTACCTGGCTTATTTCATTTACATAAGGTTTCATCCCTTATTATTGCAAATAGCACTATCTCCTTTTTAGAGCTGAAAAGTATCCTATTGTATATACATATCACAATTTCTTAGCCATTTATTTCAGCCCACTTTGTGTTGCTATATCAATACCACAGACCGGGTTATTTATCATGAAACAATTTATTTCACACTATTCTGGAGGTCAGAAAGTCCAAAATCAAGGTGCTGGCATTTGGTGAGAGCCTTATTGCTGTACCATCCCATGGCAGAAGTTGAGAGCGTGAGACACTGGGGACAAAGGGACTGCACTCACTCTTTTTTCAGGAATCCACTATTGTCATAACCAAGCCACTTTCATGATAATAGCATTAATCCATTCATAAGAGCTGTCCTCATGACCTAATCCCCTCCTAAAGGTCCCATGTTTCAATATTATTGCATTGGGGATTACATTGCCAAGACATGAACTTTGGCGGACACATTCCAACCATAGAACCATTCATTGAACATGGTTCAATGAATTGAACATGGGAACAAAGCATTGAACATGGGAACAAAGCAGTTTTGTTCTTTTTGTCTTTCTAGGAATTTGTCCATTTCTTCTACATTACCTAATTTTGTTTATTCATTTATTTTTTTATTGATGCATTATGATTATACATAATAGTGGGATTCATTGTGATATATTCATATATGCACATAACATAATTTATCCAATTTCATTCCTAGCTATATATATATATATATTTTTTTTTTTTTGCGGTACTGGGGATTGAACTCAGGGGCATTCTACCTCCGAGCTATACCCCCAGCCCTATTTTTTATTCTTTATTTTGAAACCGAGTCTCACTAAGTTGCAGAGTGCCTCACTAGGTGGCTGAGGCTGGCTGCGAACCCAGATCCTCCAGTCTCAGCCTCCCGAATGCTGGGAGGATTACAAGTGTGTGCCACCATGCCTGGCTTTTTTTTTTTTTTTTTTTTAAGAGACAGGGTCTCACTCTCTCACCCAGGCTGGTCTTGAACAACTGTGCTCAAGCAATTCACTCCCTTCAGCCTTCTGAGTAGCTGGGACTATAGATGCACACTACTTGCCCAGCCTTCATTATTCAGTCTTTTGTCAAAACCATTTTGCATAGTATTCTTCAATCTTTTTGGTTTTGCAAGATTGGTAGCAATACCCCTCTTTCAATCCTGATTTTAGCTGTTTGAGTCTTGTCTCTTTAATGTTGTTAGCCTATTTGGACATTTGTCAATTTTGTTAATTTTTCCAAAACACCAACTCAAAATTCTTTCTCTCATTTTTCTATTCTCTATGATATTAACTTCCCTCTAATCTTTGTAATTACTGTTTATTATTTTATTCTTTCTGCTTGGCATGAATGTAGTTTGTTTTTCTTTTTTATAGTTTATAGGAACTATAAAATAGTATATAGAAATTCAGGTTATTGATTGGGGAACTTTATTCTTTTATTTTTATTTTTTTATTATTATTATTTTTTTGCAGTACTGGGGATTGAACTCAGGAGCATTCTACCTCCGAGCTACACCCCCAGCCCTATTTTTTATTCTTTATTTTGAAACTGTTTCTCACTAAGTTGCGGAGTGCCTCACTAGGTAGCTGAGGCTGGCCGCGAACCCAGATCCTCCGGTCTCAGCCTCCCGAATGCTGGGATTACAAGCGTGCGCCACCACGCCCAGCAACTTTATTCTTTTAAAACAGGCCTTTACAGATACAGATTTTTCTCTAAGCACTACTTTCTTGTATTCCATAAGTTTTGGTATGTTGGGTTTACATTTAGATTAATCCCAAAGTAATTTGTAATGCCTTTGAGTGATTTCTTCTTTGATTCATTGGTTATTTAGGAATGTGTTATTTAATTTCCACATATTTATTAATTTTTAATTTTTTTCTGTTGTTGATTTTAAATTTAATTTTATTGGTTTTAAAAATATATGTTATATGATTTAAAAATAGAATTATGTTTTATTTAAATATTCTCAAAATATCAACATTTCTTTTTTTTTTTTTTTGAGACAATGGTCAGGATCTTTATTGTCAAAACAAGATCATAACAGAAGACAAATAAATTAGTTGTAATGATTTTAGATTCCAGGGCTTCTCTATGAGCAGGTCAGCTCCATATGTAAACACAATACTACCCAAAACAAAAAACAACAAGTATTTGAGACAGTGTTTAAGACAAGAAACATGTACACAGTGAGGAGAAATAAAATGAAGTTTCTCTACTCTCCTCAGTAAGACATAAGTTGTATAGTGGTATGTGGCTCATTTTGGTGAAATAAACTTTCGTAATAGAAATTTTGAACTCTTCCATCTCCCCTCAAAAAAAGTTTCAGGCCCTGACCTAGACAAATCAAAATAAGATGACACTAATTTTATATGCACCTCAAATTCTGTAATCTAAATGTAATACTATCTCCTTTAGCTCTAAGAAGGTTTAATATTTTCTTAACTCAAAAAGTTGGGAGTGTAGCTCAGTGGTACATTTGTCTGGCATGTGTAAGATCCTAAGTTTGATCTCCAGCACTGAAAAACAAACAAACAAACAAAAAAAGTTAATATCCATTCATCAAATCAGTATGCTCAATTTTCTCCCTTAGGAAGTTTTCAACAAAATTGGAATTAAACTAATCTCACTTTAAAGTGCAAAAAGAGATATACAAGACTAGTATCTGTTCTGTGATATGTAAAAGAGAAGCATCCCTCCAAAAGCAGTGGCCCAAGAGGCATGAAGAACTGGCTGCAGGACAGAGTGCTGCTTTGGGTTGAGCAAAAAGCAAGAAGACTCCAGTGTCAGCCTAGAAAGATGGGAATCCAGCTAAGTTTACCTGTTGACTGCTTAGATCTCAAACAAGTCTTAGGTCCTCCTGACAGACCTGGAGCAGAACACAAGCAGTCAAGAGGGCCACAGTCGCTGAACCTTATCAGCAGGCACCTCTGTGGCATGTCAATGCTTGCATTGTTTTAGTATAACTTTAAAATGATACAAAATGGTTTCTTCCACACAAGGACAAGCTCTGTACTGTTTCTCAAAATCAATTATGTGTCCAGCACTAGCCTCATAAAAGTGTTTTTTTTTTAAATATATCATTCCTATGTTAGAGCCAAGGTAAAGGGGGAGTGAGGCGCAAGAAATCCTCCATCCAGAATCCCCGGGATAGAAAGCACTAGAAGCCAGTGGGCGTGAGCACATTCAAGTCCTGAGCTTTGAGATTATGGGTCCGTGGTGGTAGTTTCTTCCCTTCTGTTACTGGGACATCCACTTTGGGAGGCTTGAAAATTGCTGGATATTTAGCCATCCTGGTGGCTTGGGCACGGGTCAGCTCCATGGGAGAGGGCTTCTGGGCTCCTTTGAAGGCCTGGATAGTGAAACTGCCAGAATCAGACTTCTCAAGGGGTTTTGGTCCCAAAAGGCTCCATTTATCTGACGAGTTTCTATCCTTATCCCCACTTCCAGGATCTATTTTGCTAAGATTTGGGCCAGGTAAGGCTGTAAAAGAACCAGAAGTGAACCAACCTCTGAAAGAGAATAAAACATATCCTGGGCCTCTTCTTAGGGGAAGAGAGAGGGGTGCTGCTTGGGGTAGAATGGGCTGATGCAGGCTGTTTCTCTTCTTTTGTTGTCTCTCTACTCTGCAGCTTTAGTTTGTGGAGTGTTTCTGCCACACGGAAGTACTTGGTCTCCTCCGTGGTAAGGCCACGGAGGTGTATAGCCAGCATCTCTCAGCCCTGCCTGCTGCTCAAAATGATGAATGCTGTCCTGGATCTGTTTTGTGATCAGAGAATTCATGATGACATGGGTAACTTTAGCCTTCACCACCGGGACCTTGTCTGTACTGTCAGTGACCATTGACAGCAACCGGGGATTCACTGGCCTCTCCTCCCTCCGTCAGGCACTTTGGGTTGTCTTGAAGTCATTGAAAAACTGGAATCCACGTGCTTTTTCTATATAAAATTCAGAGCTGAGTCCCTGCCACCACAATGAAATGTCACCACTATGCTGGTAGACAGATGTTAATGAGGAACATTGTCCAGCTGATGCAAATTAGCCAAGTTTCCCAGGAAGAGTCCATCCAGTAGTTCTGTTCTGCTGTCACCAAACTGCCTCTGGCCACAACTCCAACACTAGAGAGGCTCCGAGGACTTCTGAGAGGTGGTAGCACAGTCCAGACCCAACCCATTGTGAGCCTGGCACCAAGCCACCTGGCTGCTGAATAAGGAGCGTCTGCTCAAATATCAACATTTCAACAAGTGATTTGTATTTTAAAAACTATAAGATATTTTACAGGAGAGACTTCTGGGAAGATGGCATCGGAGTGAAACACCTCTCATCAGGCGCTGTGAGCTTGATTCAAATCTGCCATAAAAGCAGCTTCTTGACAGAAGAAAAAAAAGCAACAAAAAAGTGAACAAAGCTTTGAAAATGGAAGTACAGTTGAACAGAACCCAGAAAGCCAACCAGGGAGAGCAAAGGAGCCCGTCTTCGAGACAGCGGTGCCACGTCGCGGAGTGGAGCCCGCCATTGAGCCAGCCACCCAGTGTGGAATCTACTAACAAAGAAATATATAATGACCTTCTGCATTCCCAGGGACCAGAGGTGGAGTAAGCAACTTCTGAACAGGCACCTTCCACGGTGACCGGAATGTGTGGTATGACCAGCTTAAGCCTGCACGGGGTCATCCCAGCTCACCTCTCCCTCTAGAGCTGGAGCAGCGATCAACTGCACTGTAGAGCTTGAAACAAAACTGCCACAAAAGCAGCTTCTTGATGGAAGGAAAGAAAAGCAAAACAGCAGAAAAGTGAACAAAGCAACAAAAGCAGCTGACCAGAACCCAGAAAGCAGACCTGGGAGAACAAAGGAGCCGGCATCTGCGCAGCAGTGGCAGCCACCATTTTGCCAGCTGCCCACAGCATCAGGGATCTACCCAAAAGATCTGCAGAGGCCAAATCAGGTCTGTTCTTACAACCTTCCAGGGTTTTTAAATTTTGTTTTTTGTTGTTGTTTTTGTTGTTGTTGTTGTGTTTTGTTTTTGTTTTGCATTGCTTTGATTTATCTATGTTTGTTTGGAGGATTGGTTGCTTTGTTAGCTTTTGCTAAACTCTAGAAGTCAACACCTGAAACCCATCAATAAGAAACCTATAAATTCAGAGAAAGCTTGCAAGAGCAGCAAAGATATAAATTTAAGAACAGGGAAACCGTGAGAAGGAAAAATACAAAAGAAACAATGAGTCAACACAATCCCACAATAACAGAACTCGACAACACTGAATGGCAGAGATTACCAGAAGAACAACTCAGATCTTTAATAATAG
Source organism: Graphiurus murinus (assembly GCA_004027655.1). Taxonomy (NCBI): domain Eukaryota; kingdom Metazoa; phylum Chordata; class Mammalia; order Rodentia; family Gliridae; genus Graphiurus; species Graphiurus murinus. The sequence goes on from PVLC010027579.1 coordinate 17,114, forward strand.
AAATGATATAAAACTTCCAGAAAGAATGGAGAGAGAGAGAGAGAGAGAGAGAGAGAGAGAGAGAGAGAGAGAGAGAGAACGTGCACGCGCTGGAAAGAAATAAAGAAACAAATAAACAAAGAATCTGACACCCTGAGCAGGAATCATAGAGAACCTTGAGGGAAGTAAAGGATGTGAAAGATGCAATAATAGAAGTGAAGGCATCAATACAAACTATAAACAGTAAATTCGGCCACATGGAAAATAGAATATCACTCTTAGAAGATGACTATTCCAAAAGTGAATCCATTGTACATGATCTAGAAAAAAAATTCGACAGTATGAATTGGACATCGATGCGATCTGGGCCAACTTTAAATGAGCTAACCTAAGAATAATAGGCATAGAAGAGGGATTAGAAGTCAAAGCTAATGGAGTAAACAACCTTTTCAAAGACGTAATATCAGAGAATTTTCCAAATATAGAAAGAGAAGTTGACACACAGGTACAGGAAACATATAGAACCCCCTCAAGACAAGACCAAAGAAGAGTTCACCACGCCACGTAATAATCAAGCTGACTAATGTAGAGGCTAAGGAGAGAATTCTAAAGGCAACAAAAGTAAAAGGCCAAGTGACATTTAGAGGCAAACTAATTAGAATCACTTCAGACCTCCCAAACCAAGTCATGAAAGCCAGGAGGGGCTGGAGTAACATATTCCAAACTCTGAAAGAAAATAACTTGCAGGCAAGATTCTCCTACCCAGCAAAACTCTCTCTCCATGACAAACAGAAACTGAAAGAATTTTTGTCTTCAAAACCAGCACTGGAGAAAACACTCAAAGAGATTAACTACAAAGAAGAACTAACAAGTAAACATCAGAACCAGAGAAACAATAATTTCCAGGAAGCAAACAACTAAGCAAAGAAGAACAAACACTACCACAAACAGAAATCAAAACTTAAAGTGTTAGGAATTAAACGTCATCTCTCAATAATCACACTGAATATAAGTGGTCTCAACTCCCCAATAAAAAGTCACAAGATGACAAAATGGATTAAAACCCAGAGTCCTTCTATATGCTGCCTGCAAGAAACACACCTTACAAGCAAAGATTTCCACAAACTAAAGGTGAAGGGCTCGAGAAAGGTAATCCATGCCAATGGAACTTGAAGACAAGCAGGAGTAGCAACTATGATACCAGATAAAATAGATTTCAAGCCTGAGCTTATCAGAAGAGACAAAGCAGGTCATTTTTTACTAGTAAAGGAACAATCCAGCAAGAGGAAATAACAATTATCAACATCTATGCCCCAAACATAGGTGCAGCCACTTTCATAAAACAAACTCTGCATGATATAAAATCACACATAGATCCCAATACACTAATACTAGGAGACTTCAATACTCCTCTCACATCACTTGACCAATCTTCTGATAAAAAGGTCAGTAAAGATGCTAAATAGTATCATAAACCAAATGGACCTGTTAGACACATAGAGAATATTTCACCCAACTACAGCTGAATTCACATTTTTCTCAGCAGCCCATGGAACCTTCTCCAAAATAGACCACATTCTGGGCCATAAAGAGAGCACTGGCAAATTAAAAAATTGTAACATCATTCCCTGCATCTTTTCAGACCACAGTGGAATGAAACTAGAAATCAACTCTAAGAAGACCCAGAGTAACCATGTAAACACATGGAGACTGAACACCACACTACTGAATGAGGAATAGATCATAGAAGAAGTAAGGGGAGAAATTAAAATATTCCTAGAAACCAATGAAAACAGAGACACAACATATCAAAACGTCTGGGACACCTTGAAGGCAGAACTAAGAGGAAAATTTATAACACTGAGTGCCCGCATAAGAAGAACAGAAAATCACCAAATAAATAACCTAATGATACAGCTCAAAGCCCTTGAAAAACAAGAACAGTCTAACCCCAAAGCCAGTAGAAGACAGGAAATTATGAAAATCAGAGCCGAAATTAATGAAATAGAGAATAAAAAAACAATACAGAAAATCAACAAAACCAAAAGCTGGTTTCTTGAAAAATAAACAAGATAGATAAACCAATGGCCAACCTAACCAAAAGAAAGAATCAACCCAAATTACAAAATAAGAGATGGAAAAGGTGATATTAACACTGACAGTGTGGAAATACAGAGGATCATCAGAAACTATTTTGAAAAACTATACTTAAACAAAATGGAAAATCTAGAAGAAATTGACAGTTTTCTAGATACATATAACATTCCTAAATTGAGTCAAGAAGATATAGAAAACTTAAATCAACCAATAACAATCAAAGGAATAAAAACAGCAATAAAGAGTTTACCATCAAACAAAAGCCCAGGGCCAGAAAGTTTTCCAAGTGAATTTTATAAAACATTTATTGAATGCTTCTATTATTTCATGAATAGAAAGAAACGGGACCCTCCCAAACACTTTCTATGAAGCCAACATCACATTAATACCAAAGCCAAATAAAGACAGCTCAAGAAAAGAAAACTATGGGCCTGTATCATTGATGAACTTAGATGCAAAACTGCTAAAGAAAATACTAGCAATGCGCATTCAAAACCACATCAAGAAAATTATCCACCATGAACAAGTTGGGTTCATCCCAGGGATGCACAGCTGGTTCAACATACGAAAAACAGTCCGTGTAATTCACCACATAAACAGAATCAAAGACAAAATCACATGATCATCTCGATGCTGAAAAAGCATTTGACAAGATCCAACACCCATTCATGCTCAAAACACTGCAGAGAATCAGAATAGAAGGAATATACCTCAACATCATAAAGGTAATATACAATAGGCCCACATTCAATATCATATTAAATGGAGAAAAACATCAAGAATTCCCACTAAAAACAGGAACAAGACAAGGATGTCCATTATCACCTCTTCTGTTCAATATAGTACTTGAGACTCTAGCCAGAGCAATAAGGCAAAAGAAGGAAATCAAAGGGGTAAAAAATAGGGAAAGAAGAACTAAAACTATCCCTTTTTGCAGATGACATGATACTATACTTAGAAGACCCAACAAACTCAACCAAAAAACTTATAGAACTGATTAACAAATTCAGCAAAGTATCTGGATACAAAAATCAGTCTTCAAAAATCAGAAGCTTTCCTGTATGCCAACAATAAAACCATTGAAAAAGAAATCCAGAAAACAATTCCACTCACAATAGCACCCCAAAAAATAAAATACTTAAGGATAAACCTAACCAAAGAGGTAAAAGACCTCTATAAGGAAAACTACAAAAAGTTGAAAAAAGAAATTGATAAAGATCTTAGAAGATGGAAAGATCTACCATGCTCTTGGATAGTCAGAATAAATATCATCAAAATGGCCACCCTCCCAAAAGTGATCTACAGATTCAATGCAATACCCCTGAAATTACCAAGGTCACTCCTCACAGACATAGAAAAATCAGTCCTTAAATTCATTTGGAACAACAAAAAGCCCAGGATAGTCAAAGTAGTTCTTAGCAACAAGAACCATGAAGGAGGTATCACAATACCTGACTTCAAACTCTACTACAAACCCACAGTAATAAAAACAGCATGGTATTGGCACAAACAGACACATAGACCAATGGAGCAGAATAGAAGATTCAGAAACAGACCCACAGGCTTACAGTCAATTTTTGACAAAGGAGCCAAAACCATACACCGGAAAAAAGATAGCCTCTTTAACAAATGGTGTTGGCAAAACTGGTTAACGATACGCAGGAAAATGGAAATAAACCCCACTTTCTCACCCTGCACAAGAGTCAACTCAAGGGGGATCAAAGACATGGAAGTTAGGCCAGAGACCTTGCAGCTACTTGAAGAGGGCATAGGACCAACACTTCGACACATAGGCACAGGTAAAAACTTTCTCAAAAAAAACCCAAAAGCACAAGCAACTCAAAGGAAGATCAATACATGGAATTGCATCAAACTGAAGAGCTTCTGTGTAGCAAAGGAAACTATCAAGAACTTCAACCTAGAGCCCACAGAGTGGGAGAAAACTTTTGCCAGCTACTCTTCTGATAGAGGACTAATATCTAGGATATACAGAGAACTCAAGAAACTCATAGCTCAAAACAAATAACCCAATCAAAAAATGGGCAAAGGATCTAAATAGACACTTCACAAAAGAAGAAATACAAATGGCCAATAAATGTATGAGGAAATGTTCAACATCATTAGCAAACAGAGAGATGCAAATCAAAACTACCTTGAGATTTCACCTAACCCCAATTAGAATGGCAATCATCAAGAACATAAACAACAACAAATGCTGGCGAGGGTATGGAGAAGTGGGAACCCTGATACATTGCTGGTGGAATTGCAGATTAATACAACCACTTTTGAAAACAATATGGAGGATCCTCAGATGAATGGGAATGAACCTACCATATGACCCAGCAATACTTCTTCTGGGTATCTACCCAAAAGAATGGAAACCAAACTATCAGACCGATGCATGTGTATCTATGTTTATATCTGCACAATTCACAATTTTCAAACTATGGAACCAGCCAAGATGTCCATCAACAGATGAATGGATTACAAAATTATGGGATATGTACACAATGGAATTTTACTCAGCCATAAAGAAGAACAAAATCATGTTAT
>PVLC010027580.1:0-21760 GCA_004027655.1 Graphiurus murinus
TACTTGGGGGGGGGGGGGCAGAGATAGGAAGATCACAGGTTTGAGGCCAACACTAGCAGCTTAAAGAGACCTTCAACAACTTAGAGAGACCCTGTTTCAAAAAAAAAAAAAAATTAAAAGAGTTGGGAGTGTAGCTCAGAGGTAGAAGACCTCTGGGTTCAATCCCCAATACCAAAGGGGGGAATATCCATCTTACAATTAGTAGTGGCTAAGTTTGTATTACATGCAGCAAGGCCAAGTTCAGTCCTATTTAACTGAAACCTGTGGAGAGCCCTCAAGTGCCAGGTGCTAAGGTGGGTGCTGGCATGTAAAGATGAATGAATCACGGTCCCTGCCCTCAAAGTCTCCCTCTGCTAGCATGAGAGTTTGAATCCTAATTTGCAGAGTACCCAAAGGCTTGTGCTCTTCCCCCTGGCTTTGAGGTCAGTCTGATCTTTTGTGGCATGAACAGAAACTTGAAAAGTGTGTTCACAGAGCATGGACAGCCAGGTCTACATCTAAAATCCTGCCTCTCCCTCAGGACATGTCTGATCCTCTGCTTTCTTATCTGTAAAATGGGAATATGCCCTTTTTCAAGGTTGAAAGGACTAGACCAAGTAATGTCAAGCTCCCGTCCCCACCTGGCCTTCTGTAAGGCTCATTTATTGGAACTATGATGTCGATTATTACTGTCACCATCACTACTAACCTCTCATTGCACCTCTGCTTCCTTGCAGCCATGGAGCCCATCGCCCAGGACAAACGTGTCTCCCAGGGCCATAATGGAGACCTGTATTTCTCTAACGTGATGCTACAGGACATGCAGACAGACTACAGTTGCAACGCCCGCTTCCACTTCACCCACACCATCCAGCAGAAGAATCCCTTCACTCTCAAAGTCCTCACCAGTAAGTGCAGGCCCTGCCCGGGGCTGGGGCCAGAGGAGGGAGCACACGCAGCCCTGGGTACCTGAGTCTTCGGGGACACTTGTCCCTGAGGCTGACCTAGAAATCCTTCCTGCTCCTCGTGCCTGAAGCACTGCAGCTGCCTTCAAACAATATCTCTAGATTCTGAAGCCTGAGCCAAACTTGATCCTACTCTAGGCCAGTGCGTCTCAAACTTTGCTGGGAATCCGAATCACACACCAAGGCCCAGCTCAGTCCTACCGCCACAACAGTGGACCTCTTTGAGCCCTTAGTGCTCCAGGTCATTTAGATACCCACCCGTTTGAGATCCATGCTTCAAGTGATCATTGGGCATCTCTGTCATGCACTCAGCTTATTTATTTTATTTGTATTTATTACTTGGTTATCTTTATTCCTAGAAGAAAGCTGGAGCGCAAAATATTAAAATTAATATACCAAAATGACACACCAAAATAAATTTTATTTGATTCCATATTACATGTTTGCTGAACCATATGGAATCACCATGTTTGTAAGTTGCAAATTTATGTTTTAGTTTTATTTGTTGTTGTTGTTGTTGTTTTTATTCCCTGGTTATGTTTGGCTGATACAAAAGCAAGTCTGTATTTCCTGACCTATTATAGTCTTGGTAGCCCTCCCCAGGGGCGCAAGGAGCTTAGTCAGAAAGACAGGGGCAAATCAGCCTCGAGCTTTTGCTGTAGTGCTCAGCCTGCACAGGATGTTGAAAGGCGTCTCAGTTGGGTTTACACCATGGATGTGTAACATACCTTCCAAAGAGGAGCCCCCCAAAGAGCCCTTAATCTGTCTGGCTCATGCTGCGAATGTGCTGTCCATGCTGAGGACAGTGAGGATGGCGGGGAGCCCAGGCCATGAGCGCCATGTGCGTCCACAGGTGAGAGGAAAGAGGCTGAACCCTGGCTTCCAGCAGCCCACCAGGTGGGAAAGGTTTGCAGGAACGCATTCCTCATTCAGTACAAGTGGGTCTCCACCCCTTAATCCTCTTTCTTCTCCACCAATCCCTGGGGTGACAGGACAGGAGCACTGGGAACCACCACACCACCACAGCCCAGATTGGGGTCCATGAGGAAGACCTTCCTTTTTTTTTTGTTCTGTTTATAATTTTTCCCCACCTTTTTTTTCTTTTTCTTTCCTCATTTTCTTTGTTTTTCTTTTTCACTTCCTTCTCTTCCTTTCTCTCTCCCCCCTCCCTCCTTCTCTCCCTTCCTTCCTCACTTTCTTTTCCCTCTTTCTATATCTTTCTGTCTTGGGACTCCATCCACCCTCCTCTAATCACCTGCCTCCTGCCTCTGCAGTGTCCCAGCATGCTGTTCCGAGTGGGTGCTGACTGCCCATGACGTGACAGCCCGCAGGATTGCCTGAAAGCTGGCTGGCAGTGAGCCCCACTGGTTTTTGGCAGGGAGACCCAGCTCACTCTGCTTGCTCCCCACCCTGGCATTCTGATTCCTGATACAGGCCCAGGGGACCCCTGGAGGAGAAAGTTGGTTTGTCCGCAGCATCTTCTCAATGCACCTTGGTGACTGCTTGCCAGCTGGCTGAGCTGGGAAGGACAGAGTGGTCTGCCCAGTACCCGAGTGGCCTTAGTAGCCAGGACAGGGCTGGCAGGGGGAAGAGCCTGGCCCTTAAGAACACGATGCTCCCTGAGCTGACCCAGCACAGCCTTGGCATCAGCAGCTGGACCCCTTTCTCCTTTCCTGGGGCAAGGCAGGAAGTCAGCCTGTTTCTCCTGGACTGGAGTCAGGAGCTTTCTGCCATCCCAGGCAGAGGCTGGGAGGTGGAGGTGGTGAGGAGTCCTCCTCTGTAATGCTAAGCACTTAGAGCTTTAAGCCACATGTAGACATTGAACTTCCCAGAACATACTTTTCTCTGCCAGAGGATGTAAGGGATGGTTGTTTCTGCTTCATTTATGGGTCTCTTATTCTATTGAAAACTCTTTCCTCCAATGACAGGAACCCCTCTAGGTGACTGGGATGGAATGCTGTCGCTTCCTGGAACTCTCCCAGAGCAGCTCTGGCTAGAAGCAAGTTCTAGGCATCTGAGCCAGCCCAGAATTGGGCACAGTTGCTTAAAATAGCACAGTTGGGCTCTCTTGACTTTCCTGTCTGGGAAGGACACAGGCTTTTTCTTGTACCTTCAGAACCAGGTCTGGGGGTGGGAAGCAAAACAGTCTGCCCACAGTTCACCCATTTGGGAAGAAATAAATATCATCGCACTCTGAATTTTATTAATTGCATTAAAGGGAGGGAAGAAAGATGTGTAATGCCAAATACTGGGCAATCTAAAATCATTTTTATAGGTCTGGGGAGGTAGCTCAGTGGTCCAGTGCTCACCTAACATGACTGAGGCCTTGAGTTTCATCCCCACCACCACAAGTAGGATAGGATAGGGTAGAATAATTTTTAACCTGTTTTGAAATGCAAAGATAATCAGTGGAGTTGAGCTATCTAGGATGCGTGTGCCCTTTCTTGCCCTCTTACTATAGCAGGAAGGACAGCATCTGTGCTCCCTTCCAATGTCTAAGTGACATTCTTAGAGGATCCCGAAAGACTCCCTGAATCCCTCATTTGTGCTCCAGAAGCCACAAATGTCGAGGTCATTTGTGAGTAAGGTCACTCCTCTAGAAAGAGAGAGGCTCCATGTCACCCAGTGGTATAGGAGCATGAGAGGAGGGTGCTTTCATCTGTGTGTGTCACCGTGCTCCCCCAGCAGAGGAAGGGAATATCCCTTCTCAAGACCAGCCATGGCTCCCACCTACCCCGGCACCACTTGCCACTTCCTACCTTTCACACCAGATATACCCAAGCCGACTTCCCAGACAGGTTAAGGTCTTTTACCACAAACCACATCTGAAGAGCTAGTTCTGAATATTGAAAAATCTTCCTACCGGGTGTTAAGCAGATTGGAGATGCAACGCAATGCCAGTCCCAGAAAAGAACCCGCATAGCCTCTCATAATTAGTTGTAACGGGATTTGATCTGTCTTCAAATATGCAAATGTTTTGGCACAGCACCTGTCCTCCCCCAGGCAGTTGGACTGTGTCCTGGGCTACTCAGGGCTGTCTGCTTGGCTTCCAGTCAGCTGCACCCCCCAACCCCCTGTTGGTTCTGTCAAAACTTGAACCTGGAAGGGGATGGAGGTGTCAAGAAAAAAGCTATTTAAGGACATCGGTGTGTTTATGTGTCCTATCCCAAAATGTCTTTCCACTAAGGATTAAAGGCCCAAAGGTGGTTTTTTTTTTCCAATTATTTTATTGACACATTGCAATTATACATCATAGTGAGGTTCTACGTGATAAAAACATACATGCTCACAGCTCTTTGTGTATTTCCTCTGGATCCCATCCTGCTCCCCACTCCTCCCTCCCCACACGGGTTAGTGAGATTGGTAGTAATACCTTCACATATTGCTATACTATTGTTTGAACTGTTTCTTTCTTCAGTCCCTCTTCCCCTCCCTAACTCTTTCCCCAACCCCCTCCAATTACTCTACAGATCTCTCTGCATTATTTAAAGACCCTTATGTTTCCTATTTTCTCTCTAGCTTCCACATATGTGAGAAAACATACACCCCTTGACTTTCTAAGACTGACTAATCTCACTTAGGATAATATTCTCCAGTTCTATCCATTTTCCCACAGATGACCTAATTTTGTTCTTCTTTATGGCTGAGTACAGTTCCATTGTGTGTACCGACCACATGGTTTTAACTACCTCCCATTGGAACCAAAGCCTCTGAGCTTGCTCCTTAAGGAATATCTTCACCTCAACACAGTAACAGAGCCCAGCTCTCCAGGTGGCCAGCAGGCCTTTCCCACCAAGCTGTGGAACTCACAGCTCACAGTCTCACCCTCCTGCCCCAAGCTCCCCTTCTAATCCTAGAGCCAGGTCCTCAGCCAAGCTCTCCCTGCTCACTAGAGCTCCCAGCACCTGATTCACAGAGACCACAGAGTGTCCACCTGGTCAGATTAGGGAGGCGCTTGTGCTAGGCTCTGCCAGGGGTCCCTCTGTCTCCTTTCTATTGATGACTCTCCTTTTCTCTGGTTTACCGCCCACCCACCCCTGCTGCTTAGCTTCTGCTCAAGCAGGACCTTGCTCTTCTCCTCGGAGTTCACTAACACTCCTTTTTCTTCAGCTGCCCCATGCGCTGGCCTTACTGGAGTCCTGGCAAGTGAGGACTCTGATGAGAAGCTGAGCTGAGACTGCTGCAAGTCATCACTAATCCTTACCTCATTTGTTCCAAAAATAGTAGGACCAAGCCCAGTTCAAGCTGTATTTCTTTAATTTCAAGAGAAATTTATTTTATTCTTGCCTTCTTTTGCAGGATTTAACCTTTTGGTCCCTTCTTGAGCTGTTTTGTTGCTTGTTTCTCACCGAGCATATTCCTTTTCCAAGCGTGCCGTGGTTTTTTCCTTTGCAAAACACCGCTGGTGCTCTCCCTGTTGTTTTGTGGCTCTGCGTTTCTGTTTTCTCTCCCGGTGTATGCCTCTATGACTTCTCCCGGCCTCCTGTTCGCTCACCCTCTTTTGTTTATTGCAGACTACCCCCATAATGACTCGTCCTTAAGAAACCACCCTGACATGTACAGTGGTGAGTCGTGGCGGTAACCTTGGGAGTAACCTTGCCTGTCTTAACCTATTTGCCTAACTTGACTGATACCGTGTCATTAACTCCTGCTGGGTGGCAGGTCTGACAGCTGGCCAGGCCAAGGTGCCAAGGTGACACCACAGGACATTGCCTGCCAGGAGGAAGGTGACGATGTGGGAGTTGGAGGTGGCTCATGTGGTGGCAGGCTTCAGGTTGCTGAATCCTTGGCAGGTGGTTCACATCAGGTAGGGCTGCAAAAGACCTCCTTGAGGGGTTCAGCAAAAACCTGTAGGCATCAGGGGTGGGTGGACTGAGAGTACCTGAGAATAGGTGCGTGCCCACATCCAGGAGGAAACAGGAAGTATGGAAGTGTAGCGACCACAGATGGCTTTTAGCTTAGTTAACTCTTCAGTGTCTGGATATGATTGCCTGCTTTGCAGCCTAGCCTTAGTTCCTGGGAGCACCACTTGCTCCTGCTCATCCCAGGTCCTTCATCCCAGATCTCTTTCACGTCCACTTGGGAATGGAGTAAGAGTCTAGCTTGAAGTCCCTTTCCAGGTGAGTGTGAAGGAAGTTAAACCATGCATTGTACTCGTTTACCTGTGCCCCTTCTCTACTCTGCTGGTGCATGCAAACCCAATGTCCACAGATCTACACTTGCAAATCACGGAGCAAATACAGTGACACCTGTTCCTAACTCATCCCACAATGGGTTACTTAGTCTGATTAATTGGAGAACTGGCTCTTTTCACACCTGAGTTCCCCCTCGTCGTGGCTCAAGAATGTCTTGTTTTCCTTGAGCAGTCAGAGAAATTACCATTTGCTGGCTCTGGCGAAGCAGCTGGCCCCCATCATCAGTTATGCCTCAGAAGCCGAGGCTGCAGGTCCCTAAGGGGGTCACTGGGGTGCAGAAAGATAGAGTGCCCACACTGCGATGTGCTAATAAAAACAATGATCTGTGTCTGGAGTGGGGGATGGGTGAGGGAGCAAGAGAGGCAGACTTGGCATAAAGCAGCTAGAACTACATCAAGATTCTGCCAAATAAATTTGCTGCCTGAGGAAGCAGGGGACCTTCATCATCGGATTCTGGGCATTGTTTGTTTTCAAAATAATGGGGCCAACCACTATTGTGTTAAGAGCCCCAGAGTACTGATACGGAATGTGCCTTTTTCTAAATTGGATTCCAAGCAATCTATTATAGGAAGTATTCTGAAAGCCAGAATGTTTCAGCCAGAGTGTCTCTCACTTAGAGACCATCTGGTCCAAGCACCTTACTTTATATAAGACAAATTATGCAGGGAAACGTGTGCATAGAGGTGTTTTATCAATGGAATAAGATCAGGTGATTCCAGCCACTTAAATCAGTTGTCAATATTATTACAAGAAAATGAGGGACAATTATGAGGACCACCGAGGACTATGACAGCAACAAACCTCACAAGAGCTCACATGGAGACCGAGCCCTTGTCCTCAGCCCAAGGTAGGACAGGGCTGACCCAAGTAAGAAGCTGATTGAAAGAATATAAAGTCAAAGTGAAGCACATGTTGGACAAAGGACAGCTAAGCTGATGCTTCTAGAAAGAAATAGGAAGTAAAAAAGGAAGGAAGAGGAAATTCCTTCCCGAGTACAGAGAGCCAGACAGAGGAACAGCACCAATAACAAATGTCCGGGCATCTCTCTGTTTGGCTGAAATGTGGCATGTCTCTTTTGCAGCAGTAGTGCCACCCCATGCTTCCCTTTTGTTCTAATGATTTCTGCAGTGAGTTGGTAACTTCTGAACGTGGGCAGATGCCCCCTGTCCTGCTGAGCGGCAGGGCAGCCACTTGGCATTCACCTAGGCAAGAGAGCAGGCGGTTCAGAGTGTGCGCTCCGAGGTAGGCTGCCTCAAGCTAAATCCAGGCTCCAGGACATACCATTGAGAGACACTGGGCAAGTCATTTAATGATCGGAACTTTAAGTTCCTCATCTCTCAAATAGCTATATTACCAGCCTCATAGGATGGTTGTGAAGTTAGTTAAACAGATAATGTGCATGTGGTTCCTGTTAAGATATTGGCCACATCATCAATACTTCCTAAATGCAATGTGTTATTGGCTTTAAAGGGAAGAGATGCGTGCTGACTATATTGTATATAGTCCATCTGTTTCTGAAATTAAAAGGAACACAGAGAATGTGACGGGAAGCCAAGGGAAGAAAGTACTATGGAGGGAGAAATTTTAGGGCAGACTAGAGAAGCAAAAGTTGTCCAGATCCTCAGCTGTGCTAAGAACTGGAAAAGAAAAAAACCCAACTGCTACACGGAAGGTTTAAATTAGACTTATGGAAAACATTTCCTGGCAGTAAGAGGTATCAAATGTCACTAGACACAGAGTTTTTCTCATCTTCTGTAGTTGTTTGGTCAGCCATTCCTAGAGCCAGAGAGGTGGATGGGATGCCAGGAATCCAGCCCCCTGATTCTCAGTTCTGAGAATCAAAGGCAGCAAAGCAGTCTGGGCGTGGGCTCCAACGGCCTCTAAAAGCTGTTTTTGGCCGAGATCCTCAGATACATCTGATTCATTGGGCTCTCTGGTCCTGCCGACACGCAGCACTGACGGAGCAACCAAGGTTGTCAGTATTCTTGACCTTTCCTTCCCAGGGAGACTAATCAGGAGCCATTTTTCACCAGACCTTTGACACTAATGTGGCTGAAGCAGCAGCACCTCCTGATGTTCCTTGGCTGACCTTGTGCCCCATGGGACTCAAGATCCCACTCTGATCTAGATCTTGGGAGAGAGCAGGAGAGAACCGCTGACCTTGGGGTAGAGGACAGACAGGCCCACGTAGGAGGTGCTTCCTGAATCCACGCAGACATTCACTTTAGCATCTGGATTCTGAGGTTGGTAAGGTATTAGGTCAGATCCCACCCTGGAGGTCAAGAGGATGAGCAGAAACATGATCGGGTGGCAGGCTCTCCAGGGATCCCTGCCTCCAGAGTGAAAGAGGATGTCCAGTAACATTCAAGGAGAGACATTCATCTTCTACCCTGTAGTTTCATAGAGTAATCTACTTTGTCATAGTAATTACTGGTTCTTGTATCTATCCCAGGGAAGAAAATTAGGCACCTTCCCTGAGGAACAGTGGGTCCCAAAGCCACCAGCTGGATCATCCTTCCTAAATCTTCGTGTAAATTCTTCCTGCTGCAACTGACCACAACTTTATAACCTCTTTAGTGCCACTCTCCTTGTCCCTTAATGATGCTATGTGGCACCCAACTCTTCCACAAGCTTTTCATGTCCTTAAGAAATCCAGTTAAGATGCCTTTGGGGCCTCTTAATTCCCTGCCCAGCTTCTTTTTCTCCAGCTTGGGACTGATGTGTCTAATAGTCACCAAGCAGAGATGGAATCTTAGCTGAGACCATGAGAAGAATAAAATGAAGTAGAAGAGCTTCACCAGAACAGCTCACTGAGACAAAAGCATCTCTCCCCATTTCACCTCATTTGCCCTCAGCTTTTAGTTTTCTCTGTTTTGGATAAGAAAAATATTCCCCAAATTGCCTGTGAGAAGTAGGGACAGACAGGTTCTCCGTCTGGAGACAGACAATTTGGAGTAGGTGCAGGGCACAAGTTTTGGTGCTAAATAGTTTAGAATCCAAAACATACTGGGCCTGTGACCTTGGGTAAGTCCATTGGCTTCATGGAGCCTCAGTTTCCTCTGCTGAAAAATGGGATAATATCCCCACGTTTGTTGTGTAGTTTAAACATGATGGTAATATGGATGGAATGCTCAACAAATGGTGCCCCAATTACTGTCTCTTACTTTGGAGATGTTCTGTGGTAGTGTTGTGATAGCCTGCCCTCCCTGCTCGGTACAGAGATTGAACCCCGGGGCATTCTGCCTCTCAGCTACACCACCAGCCCTTTTTATCTTTTATTTTGCAACAAGTTCTCTCTGAGTTGCGGAGGGTCTTGCTAAGGTGCTAAGGCTAGCCTTGAATCTGTGATCCTTCTGTCTCAGCCTCCCAAGTACTAGAGTTACAGGAGTGTGCCACCTCGCCCAGCTTGTTATAGCTTTTTAATAATCACAGCACCCAAAGGGGAACTGTGCTGACTTCCCTCCTCCCTATCCTCACTGCTTTGCTGGTCATGTGTGCTTGTGGGGCTGTGTGCTGTGGGGTGAATCAAGTGTCCACAGAGTCACGGATTGGTTCCTGCAGACTCTGTCCATGCATGGAATGAGTGTGACCACTGAGCTGAGACCTCTTGCACATCACCGCAGGGTTCCAGTGCTTGACAGACTCAACAGCCCAGCGTGACAAGAGCCTCCCGCCCTGAGATCTCCTCCTCTTAGAGCCCTTGACCTGTGTTGTCTTGACTGTATTGGTGACTGTGACAATGGGTGGGAGGAGGCTTCCTTGGAGAGCTGGATGCCACCAGAGCTGTAGATATAGATGGTAACCAATTAACCACATAATGGATTAACCCTTCAGTAGCCACTGTTGTATATGTGTGTGCTGGTGGGACAGAGGAGGACATCTACAGAAAGAGAGATAACATATGGGGTAAATTGTTGCCTTCTTTTTTTGTTTTCTTCTCCCCCTTTAATCCATTCACCCCAACACACTTATTAGTGTTCCTTATGTGCCACATTTTGTGTATGCTTTATCCTTTCTTCCCTTGACCAAAAAAGTAAAGTAAAAGCAAACCTGTGAGATGCACCTCCCAGTGGCTAATGGAGAGAGGCCAAGCATCCTTAGGACAGAAGCCCCCTGGTCCAGCCAGGCACCAGGCAATCCAGAAAGCTCCATTAGGAAGCACCAATTACACAGAGATGGAGCCCCCCACCACTCTATTCTTTCTGCCAGCACCAATTAAACCCCGGGATAAACGCCTCTGTTCCCACTCCAGGCATCTCGGAGGGCTCCCAGCTCCTGGCAGCTCTGCCTTCCCTCCCTCTCCCACTTGTCCAGCTGAATCCAAGACCCATTAAAACCCTGGGCAGGCTCAGCTTATAGTTTTATTTTTAACTTTTCTTCTTTGTAATCATACGCCTTTGGGCAGGGGATGCCGCCCCTAGTTTGCCTTGGGGTTGCTGGTTAGAAAATCCTTGCTTTTCTGTATCCATTTTATCCACTTCCATAGAGCTGCACCAAGAGCCCTGGGGGAGAGGCGGGGCTTGGGTAGGTGGGGTCCACTCTGGGAGTGCACCCAGACTGGCCTGACCCCTTCCACAAGGAGACATTGCCATCCTGACAGTGTCAACCTCTGAGCCGCCTGGCCTTTAAGACCTGCGTGAATTTCATTGATCTCAGACCTGAGGCTGCTCCGCCTAGCTGAATTGTAGATCACCTTGTCCATCTTGGCTGCTGCTTTCCTCTTACCCCTCCCCCAGTATCTCACATGCAATTAACACCCTCCTCCCCAGCCCCCACCCAAAGTCATTAGTGAGGAGGCAGAATGGTCTGGCCCCAGAGTGATTTCCTGTCATCGCTGCTCATTAATTCTCTCCATGTCTTTGCTAAGCCATTAATAACTCTCCCTGCATGTCTGGCTGTTTATCTGGGGCTTTATGGCTTCATCTCAGCTCCTTGTCTTCAGGGTCCCAAAGAGCAGGTTATCTGTCCTGTGGCCTCAATACTCCTTTTTCCATATCCCTGTCAAGGGAGGAAGGACTGCTGCTGAGATGACCTGCCCTGGGGGGTCATCACAATGGCCTCTGAGATCCCAACACAAGATGCTCAGAGAATGCACCTCCCGCTGACAAGACAGCCCCCTTCCATTCCAGGGAAGGGGAGGTTTTCAGGACTTAGGGAAGCCGGGCTCCTCTTGGCAAATCCTTTCAGAACTTAGAGCTGGTCACACACATGTGCTGGTGGGGCCGAGGAGCCAGAGCTTCCTAACACACCTCTTAATGATGCCCTGGTCCTTGGGGTGGTTTGGGCTGGGAGAGTCCCTGGTGGGACATGATGACTTTTCTCTCTAGCCCGACAGCTTCAGCCTACCTGGGTCAGCCCTTTGGGCAGAAGGCTCATGGGAGCTTGTTCTGTCCTGTTTCAGCCCGAGGAGTTGCAGAAAGAACACCCAGCTTCATGTATCCCCAGGGCACCTCGAGCAGTCAGATGGTGCTTCGTGGCATGGACCTCCTGCTAGAGTGCATCGCTTCTGGGGTGTACGTACAGTTTGCGCCTGTCTTCTAGCCACCCTCCGGGAAGATGGGAAGGGAGTTTGTCCATGCTCTGTTTTTGCAGCACTGGGGGACATACCAGTAGTACAGCAAAAAGGGAAACAGGTAGCCTCTTGGCAAAGTATAGTCATCTCCATTCCATTCTGGCCATTTCCGTTTTGAAAAAAGAGACAAGGAGATGGTTACATGTGCATTAGGATCCCAGCTAAGTCCCTCAGGCTGTCTGTGACTGAGCACCCTCCTCTGGATAGGGAAACCACCCTCCTGGGCCCAAGCACACTTTTAGGACACCCAGTATTCCAAGTTCTTTAGAAGGCAAGCACCAGCCACATTTCACCATTAATCCTTTGTTTTCTGCTCGGTCCCTTTACTAGCCCAACACCAGACATCGCCTGGTACAAGAAAGGTGGGGATCTCCCATCTGACAAGGCCAAGTTTGAGAACTTTAACAAGGCTCTGCGCATCACCAATGTGTCTGAGGAAGACTCTGGGGAGTATTTCTGCCTGGCCTCCAATAAGATGGGCAGCATCCGGCACACGATCTCGGTGAGAGTAAAGGGTACGTTGTGTGTATTTCTCATTATGATTATTTTGCCAACCCTAAACACCATGAGCACCCTTCCCTCTGAGGGTGGTTGGGGCAGAGTGAGTGTGCTGGTGAGTGGACATCGTGACTTACCACAGTGGTGTCACCTCCCTGGATGTGAGACTGTATATGTATACATGGGGTGAGGGGGTGAGGGAAGGAGATCCACCTTGACCATCGCCCAACTCTCCTTGGTGCCGGGCCCCTTCAGCAGGTGAATTTCCTCCCATGGCCCATTCAGATCATTCCCAGAGCCTTTTCTTTCTTTCGTTTTGCATTCCCGTGTGTGACGTGACGTGTCGTCTGTGTATCTGTGCATGGTGCTGTGCTTCTTTTTGAGAATGGGCAATCATCATGACCAAGATTATTTTTTTAAATCACTTTCCTCTCCCCAAAGCAGAGATGGCCCACCTGAGCTATCCCAGGCAGTAAATTGCCTGTCTTCATGGGTCCCAGCCGTGTGTGGTGGGCCAAGGGAGTCACTTCTCAGCCCGGGGCTGCGTGGATGATTGGAATGATGACTCGAGGGGCCAAAGTACAAGAAGTCCTTAGCACACAGTCGGTTTATCTCATGACCTTAGTTTCATCACCACACAAACTAAGAGGTTCTTAGCCTTTGGCGATAGTGGTGGGAGGTAGGGAACAAGATGATCGAGAATCCAAATCAAAAGATCCTTTGTCTCAGAAAAATCCATATATGCACAGATTTGCCCAAAGGATTGAAAGGGTTGGCCAACTAAAAACTGCTCCAACCAGAGCTCAGTGCCTAACAGAGTGGAGAGAAGGCTTTCCCTAAATGGTCTGATCTTGCAACAACAGAAATCCAGAGGGATCAGCCAGCCCAGGGCAGTGGATCGAATCCTTGGGTGCACATCGTAAACACCAAAGACCTCTAAAAGCATCGACCACTTGGGGCCTCCCCTAAGGAATCTGATTTAGTAGCCTCAGACAGGCCCCAGCAGCCATGGTTTTTAAAAGCCCTTCAGGGGATTCTAATGAGCAGCCCCAGTTTAGAACTACTATTCTGTGAACTCGAATAGATAAATTGGCATTGATGCAGCCAAGCAGGCCACGTGCAGGCTGGATGGAGCCTCGGCCTTGAAGATGAGCCCTGGGACAGGCGGTGAGGGCCTGGTGCTGCGCCTCGGGCTCCTGCCTTCCTGCAGGGAGCCTGTCTGCTTCCTCCTGCCAGCCCCCATGCCGTCCAACTCGCCTGCCTGTGCCTGCCTTGTCTTCCAGCTGCCCCCTACTGGCTGGACGAGCCCAAGAACCTGATCCTGGCTCCTGGTGAGGACGGGAGGCTGGTGTGTCGAGCCAATGGGAACCCCAAACCTACCGTCCAGTGGATGGTGAATGGGGAGCCTTTGCAATGTAAGTTCAGCTGTTACTTTTTCTATAAGGGTCAGAGGAAACATAAGCAATAAGACGATAACCAAATGGGGCAAAAAACAGATGGAGAGAACTCAGAATCCAACTTCAGGGTAGCAGCTGATAGAAGCAGGTGGAGAGGCAGAGGACACAGGTAGAGGGCAGGTGACATGCACCTTTATTGTGTGGCAGACACTGTGCTAGGTGCTATCCCCCTCTTATCTCTTTAATCTCAAACACTAGCGATGAGGAGATGAGGCTCTGATGGGTGCAGGGACTAGCCCAAGATCACATGGCTAGTTAGTAAAGCGGGGAAGCTGGGAGTCACCGAGAGGCTGCCCTGCACCTGTGCCAGCCAGTACTGAGCCTGTTGTCACTGTGAGGAAGTCTCACTGCCAGCCACAGTGGACATGTGTATGTGGCCTGCCTGCCCTCTGTGGTTCTCTCTGCCCTCGTAGTACATTGGAGGTGAGGCAGGCAACGACACTAAACTTCACAGCGCTGTTAAAGAAATGCAGCCCAGGACTGGCAGCTGAGCCCTGGCCCTGGGAAGGTCACATGTCACTCCCTCCAAGGAGTGCCTAAGGGGAGCAACTGGCAGGAAGGTTGGTTTCATGAGAATTGCCTAGTAAGGAGATACTCAACTGCTGGCATTACCTTCCTTGGAGCCTTTTCTGCTGAGTGGGGGCCAGGGCCCGGTGATAAGGATGCTGCTGACTGTCTTTATTTACCTTCTGCTGATTCCCCAGTTCCAGGCCCAGACTCGATATCTGTGGAGTGGCGCCCATGCTGCCAGACTCCTGCAGCCTCCTCTGCCTGCTTCCCTTGCCGGTCTCTGTGTCCTGAATGAGCTCATGGACACTGTTCCCTAGTCCAGAAATCTCTAGTGGTTATAGATAAGAAAAGTGGCTGGGTGCAGTGGCGCACACCTGCGACCCCGGCAGATCAGGAGGCTGAGATGGGAGAACCACAAGTTCAAGGCCAGCCTGGGCAGCTTAGCGAGACCCTGTCTCAAAATAAAAATTTAAAAAGACTGGAATGTAGCTCAATGGTGGAGCACTTGCCTATTATGTGTGGGGCTCTGGATTGAATCCCCAGTACTGGAAAAAAAAAAGATGAGAAAAATAGCCCTTCTTTACATTTCTAGAAAATGTTTCATTTTATAGTTCATGATCATTCTCTTATCTTATCCTTCCTTGGAATAGAGGAAAGGTGGGAGTAAAGCTTAGCCATTTGAAAGGTGAAGGAAATAAGGCATGGAAAGATTAATTGATTTGCCCAGGTCCCAGAGTGATGTGTAAACAGGGCCCAGAGCCCACAGCTACTTCCCAGCCTCTGCCCCCTGCACCCCAGGCCAGCAGTGGCTGCAGAACTGTGGGTGGGACCATCCCCTTTGTGGGTAGGATGTGTTTCTGGGAGCTTCAGCAGGCATAAGTACTTTTGGTTTGCGGCAGGAATAAGCTTTTTTTTTTTTTTCTGGTCCTGGGGATTGAACTCAGGGACATTCTACCTCTGAGCTACACCCCAGCCCTTTTTATTTTTTATTTTGAAACATATTCTCACTAAGTTGCTGAGGTCCTCACTAAGTTGTTGAGGCTTGCCTTGAATCTGTGATTCTCCTGTCTTGGCATCCCAAGTACTGGAATTGCAAATATGTACCACCACACCTAGCTCACTTTATACTTTTCAAAACATAGCTAAGTATGAACCTAACTTACATTGAACTAAAGTGACAATAAGAACAATAAAAATCAGTATTCGAGACCTGTGCTGCTCACTTTATGTAGATATAAAGTCTCAGGCCATCTTCACAAAACCCCATGAGGTTATTCTCATTCTGCAGACTGGGAAACTGAGCCTTAGAGAGTTTGCTTAGTGCTGATAGGTGATGTGGTTAGACGTCTATTTCTAACGCTTATATTCTCAACCAGGCCTGCCCAGCCTTTATTTGGGTTGAGCAGGGATTCATATTCCCACTGGATGGCTTGAGAAACAAACCCCAGGAAGGCCAAGGTCTCAGGGCTCAGCACTGGCGAGGCCAGGAGCTGCATCTTCTGGGACCCCAGTCACACTCGGGAGCCCTGGCCAGAGCCTCGGGCGCCCCTCACTCTGCCTGGCGCCATTTCTCATGAGGAGTATCTCTTCCTTATCTGTAGCCGCACCACCCAACCCAAACCGCGAGGTGGCTGGCGACACCATCATCTTCCGCGACACCCAGATCAGCAGCAGGGCTGTGTACCAGTGCAACACCTCCAACGAGCATGGCTACCTGCTGGCCAATGCCTTCGTGAGTGTGCTAGGTGAGTGCGCCCTCGCTGCTGCCCCTCCATTCCCCTGCAGCAGTGGCCCCCTGGGGCTCAGTCTTGTCTTGCACTTTGTTCTCTGGAGATCAGCCAGACTGGGCAGGTGAGAGGGTGGCGGTTTGTGGGAGGGATGGAGGGCTTGGACTCCACAGGGCTGGATGAGCACAGAGTTAATTCCATTAGAGAAGTCGGTCTTGGTCCCCTCATTCCCCAGATGAGGGAGGGTCGTCTGTCTCATCTCTTTGGTGTATCTATCCGTGTTGGCTCTCTGTGGGTTCTCTTTGGATCTCAGGTGGGAAGTGGTTCTGAGGATGTTTGTTGTACTCCCTGAATGGGAGAGGGCAGTGGGCATG
This sequence comes from Graphiurus murinus, assembly GCA_004027655.1. Taxonomy (NCBI): domain Eukaryota; kingdom Metazoa; phylum Chordata; class Mammalia; order Rodentia; family Gliridae; genus Graphiurus; species Graphiurus murinus. Next base: position 16,278 of record PVLC010027580.1, read on the forward strand.
GGTAGCTAGCTATAAGGTACCTTAGGGCTGTGGAGTGGTAACTCCAGAGCCTGCTGGATAATTAAGGGAAAGCCTTTGTAATGCTGGATTGCATGAGGGGTAGATATAGGGTAGGCAGATGAATGAACTTACTCCACCTTCATTTAATCCTTAGAGGCTTCCAAGAGCCTCTGGAAAGAGGGAAGGTTGATAAGGGAAGGTGTCTGGGTATACCTGAAATGCTGCTGGAAGGGGAAGGCATGTAAAAATAAGAGCAAGGTGGAAGAGACAGGAGAGTTGGACTCGGTACCCAAGATCGGTTTTCTGGGAATTTCAGATGTTCCGCCTCGGATGCTGTCCCCCCGGAACCAGCTCATTAGGGTGATCCTTTACAACCGGACACGGCTGGACTGCTCTTTCTTTGGGTCTCCCATTCCCACACTCCGATGGTAAGTCCCAGGAGACCAGGTCTCTCAGTGGGGGTCGTCTGGCTCACCTTTCTAGGTACCCTCTGGTCCATAATAGATATTCAGCAAAACCTGGGAACCTTAAAGGGTCAGAGCTGAGAAGACCATAGCAGGTCATCTGGGTCAACTCACTTATTTTAGAGAAAGAAACCAAGGCCCCAAGAGGGGCTGGGACTTTCTGGGGCTACCTAGGTGGTAGGGCGGACCCTAGAGTCTTAGGGCTGCCCACTCCAGCCGGGGCTCTTTCTGCCGCCCCCACATCTCTCTTGGTTGCTTGGTTGCTGCCCTGGGCCAGTCCTTTCTCAGTATGTTGTGTTCTCTGCTCTGTTGTGAGGTTTAAGAATGGGCAAGGAAGCAACCTGGACGGTGGCAACTACCACGTCTACGAGAACGGCAGTCTGGAAATTAAGATGATCCGCAAAGAGGACCAAGGCATCTACACCTGTGTCGCCACCAACATCCTGGGCAAAGCTGAAAACCAAGTCCGCCTGGAGGTCAAAGGTAAAGGAGAGGCTTAGTCGGGAGAGCTGGGGTGGGGCAAGAAAGCTATGCTCACAGTTACCCACAGGTGACAATTCCTTTGAAAATGCACCCCACCTAAGGTGTAATCCCGAGCCAGCGGGCTCCTCAGTGTGCATCTGCTTGGGTTCCTGGGGCTTCCAGCTGACCCAGGTGCAGGGAACACTGAGCCAGGCTATTATCAGCTTGGTCTAGAGGTAATAGAAGTCTGCTGTCCACCCCTGCTCCCCACCACCACTAGGAATTACAGTTTATATTCCCAAGCCAAAAGGAAAGGATTTGGGGGGTTAGTTACTACGTTTGATTACCTACACTGGGATGCCCCTTCATTCTTACAAGTACATACTATCCCTGCCGCCTTCCGTGTTTGGTCCAAGACCTCAAGGTCAAGCATGTGTGGCCACATGGGGACGGTGGGCAGGGAGTGGGTCAGTGGCAAGCTCCCTGGACATCTCCACAGACCCCACCAGGATCTTCCGGATGCCCGAGGACCAGATTGCCAAGAGGGGCACCACGGTGCAGCTGGAGTGTCGGGTGAAGCACGACCCCTCCCTGAAGCTCACGGTCACCTGGCTGAAGGACGATGAGCCACTCTATATTGGAAACAGGTTTCTGTGCCGCCCTCTGCCCTCCTCCTGGTGCTCATTCCAGGGGCACTGTGTTTCCCCACACTTGTAGGGCCCTACATGTCACCAAGGAGCTACTGAGGAGGGGGTGATGGCCTTGGTGACTCCCCCTCCTCAGGGGAGACCCCACCCTCATATCCTCCTCCCTCTCCCCTCAGCTCCCTGCTGCTCTCTTCTTCACCTTTCTTCTCTCTTCCTCTCTTTTCCCAATCCCTGTCTCTTTTCTTACTCTTTGTCTGCATCCCAGTCTCCATCCTCTCAGCCCTATTTGCAGTACTCCTGTTCTCCAGTAGAGGGCAGGGTTGGTCCCAGCTCACATTACCTGTTTTGTTTTTTTGTTTTGTTTTGTGCTGGAGGTTGAATTTAGGGGCATTTTACCTCTGAGGTTGATGAGAGTCTCACTTGCTGAGGCTGTCCTCGAGCCTGCAATCCTCCTGTCTCAGTCTTCCAGCTTATATTTTGTATTTTGAAAGAGGGTCTCACTAAGTTGTTGAGGGTCTCACTAGGTTGCTGAGGCTGGCCTCAAACCAGGCATCCTCCAGTGTTAGCCTCCCAAGCAGTCCCCTTCCCTTTTGTAGCCAGTAGTGGTTCTCAGCCCTTATTGCTCCTGAATGCTTTTTCTCAACTCCCACCTGCCCTTCCCCTTGCCCCAGATCCTGATTTTACTGGTGTGTAGGACTCATCAATGACAGTGTTTAAAGGTTCCACTGGGGGTTGTGGTGTGCAGTCAGGGTTGACGACCACTGGTCCCACGCTTGCTCCCCTGGCTCTCTTTCCTGTCCCTCTCTGTCTGGGGTGCAGGCTGTACCACACCCTGAGGCAGGGCATAGGTGCCAGCAGTTTCCGCCGTTCCTAACTTTTGCAGGGTGCACCCTGGCGTCAGGCACCTGTGCTCCAGCGTTCAGTTGCACTGAAGGCTTTACAGTCCTGTCCTCCTCTGGGGCGCACCTCCTCCCTCTAAGGAAGACAGTCCAGAAGAGCGTGGGCGGGCGGAAGGGAAGGGAGGCCACTCCAACCCCGGGTGCAGAGGAGACATGTTTGGGCTGAGGACCGACAGAGCTACAAGTTGGGAAAGAGGAGGAATACCAGTCAGCCGCTGGGGTGCGGCCTGATGGTGCCCTAATTTGGGAAGTGTGTGCTGCATAGGGACGGCACAGAGACGGGCAGATGTGGAATCTAAAGACAGCAATCATAGCTCGGGGCCCCTGGAGCTCTGCCCACTTTCTCTTCCTCTCCATGGATTGAGGCCAGTGCTCCCGGTGACCAGGGAGACCTTGTTCCTCTCAGTGTATTGAGATGGAACCATGACTTCCCAGCCTGGCCCTGCCACTTTCCTCTTGCAGCGTGCCTGCCCCCTCCACCCCACCCCTGACCTCCTCCCGACCGCTGCATGGTGCCTTTGCAGGATGAAGAAGGAAGACGACTCCTTGACCATCTTTGGTGTGGCAGAGCGGGACCAGGGCAGTTACACGTGTGTCGCCAGCACCGAGCTGGACCAAGACCTGGCCAAGGCCTACCTCACCGTGCTGGGTAACTGCACTGACATCCCCTCATCCCTGCTGCCCAGCAGCCAGAGAAGCAGTGGGCCCATAGGGTTCCGAGGGCAAAGCCCATGGTCAGCGCTGTCAGGTGTGGTCATCTCTGTGCTCCGGAGCTGCCACCTTGAGAACAGGCTATGCTGGACACTGTGGTGCTCCACTCTCCTGGGTGGGATAATTAACTCCCTGAACCCTACGGAAGGGTGCTGGGGTGACAGAGAGAAAGCAGAGAGGGGCATCTGTGATCCTTTTTGCATCTAACCACACTACCAAGTCCACTAAAATGACCTGGCAGTAAAGCCAGGCTGTTTTGTGTTTGTGCTTCCAATAACCTCCCTGGCCTTTCCCTGCCCCCACGCCGCTCCTGGGTCTTGCTGGCATCTAAGCAAAGTGATGTCCTCTCTGCCTGTCCCTGTGTCCAGGCTGGACTGTCAGCACTAAGCCATCTTGAACTAAGGGGAAAGTGGAAGCAGATCCCCACTATCCTCTCATTACCTCTCCCCACTTTTGGGCACCCCCTTTCCATGAGCCTTGGTGCGCTCTTGTTCCTCCCACAGTGGAGGGGCCCAGGTGCTTGTGGTGGTGGGTCCTGCCACATTAGTAATATGGGGATGGGAAGGAAACAGAGGTGCCCCCAGCCATGGAGGGAAGATGAGATGGCCTCTGTGAAGGTGGGGGGCCCTCGTGGAAGGGAGGGAGAATCGTGCCTGGAACACACAGTTCAGGGGCACCTGCCCAGGCCTCGGCTGTCTCTCCCATCCTTCCAGAACACCTTTAACCCTGATAACCTACTAACCTGGATAACCCGTCTTACCTTTGCAGCCGATCAGGCCACTCCAACTAACCGTTTGGCTGCCCTGCCCAAAGGTAATTCATGACTAAGCAGGGCCCTCGCCGGCGCCCTGTCCAGCACCGGGGGGTGGTCTAGGCAGAGGAAGGTGCCCCAGGAAAGGATTGCTGTCTGGGCTCTTGTGTACCCCTGCTCTCCCCACCACACTTACCCTCCCTCAGGTGCTCACGTCTACCTGCCTCCCTGAGCCTGTCCCACCCTGCTCTGGGCTCCTTCTGCAGACTGAGCTCAAAGTCACTGGCTGCTGTTTCACCCTTCCCTCACCTCTCCCCTAGCTTGGCCTCAGCAGTGTTTAAGGTCCAGTGGGGAAAGCCTCTCCCTTCTGTAGGTCCTTGGTTTGCAGCCTCCTCAGACCTGCTACTTTATATCCATTTACAATCTGCAAAGGCACACACACACACACACACACACACACACGCACACGCACACGCACACACACGCATGCACACTAATATAGGTCCATAAGATGTACCTTCCGGGTTCTTCCAGTAACCAGCCAAAATATAGAAGGAGCTGGTAAATAATCTCACCTGCCCCCGCCATTCAGTGGCCAGATGGCTTCATGCCCTGGCCAGGATAGGGTTTATAACCACTAAAGCAATCCCAGGGGATCAGAGCCCCCAGAAGTGCTGCCCTCACCCCAGTTTAGAAGCCTGCTGGGCTCTCCTGCCCCACGTATATCACTTAGATTTCTAGTCTGTCTCCCTGTCCCCTTTGGCCTGTCCTCTTTCTTTGTATCCTCTCCATCCTCCTACCCTCTCTGCCCTGCTCAGCACTCCAAACCCCTCAGAGCCCTGTCTCACAGAGCAGAAGGCAAATATTGTGAGAAAATGAGACTCGACCCTGCGCTTCCCGCGCTTCCTCACCAGCTTTTCTAAATGTGAGCATTGGTTGACGAAAAGGTCAGCCTTTTCCAAATGCCGAGCTCTAAAAATGTCTGCAGCAACAGGGTGGGTTGGTCCCAGTTCTCTCTGTGTCCTGCATGATCCTTTTTATTTCCTTGCTCCCCATCCTTTGGTATTTTGGGGAAGTGGAATTCGGGGTCTCCTCTTTGTTCTTCCTTGGCCTCTGGAGGGAAGGGGCGGTGCCCGTGCTGGTCCTACAGGGTGAGCTGGGACTGGATCCTGCTGGTAGTGGAGTCCTAAGCCAATCAGGGACCTGTCCAGAGCTGGGGCCACCATAAAGAGGAGCCGGTCCTAACTCAGGGATCCTGCGTGGTGTCTTCTTTCTCGGCTACCAGGACGGCCAGACAGACCCCGGGACCTGGAGCTTACTGACCTCGCTGAGAGGAGCGTGAGGCTGACCTGGATCCCAGGGGATGATAACAACAGTCCCATCACAGGTCAGCTCAGAGAAGAGGGCTGCAGCCAGGCGTGGTGGCGCACCTGTAATCTCATCCACTCAGGAGGCTGAGGCAGGAGGGTTGCAAGTTCAGGGGCGGCCTGGGAAATCTGGAAGACCCTGTTGCAAATAAAATAGAAAGGGCTTAGACTGTAGCTCAGTG
>PVLC010027581.1:0-10924 GCA_004027655.1 Graphiurus murinus
GGTACTGGGGATTGAACTCAGGGGCATTCTACCTCCGAGCTATACCCCCAGCCCTATTTTTTATTCTTTATTTTGAAACCGAGTCTCACTAAGTTGCGGAGTGCCTCACTAGGTAGCTGAGGCTGGTCGCGAACCCGGATCCTCCGGTCTCAGCCTCCCGAATGCTGGGATTACAAGCGTGCGCCACCACGCCCGGCTATTTCTTATTTTAAACCAGGATCTTCCTCAGTTGCTGAGGGTTTTGCTAAGTTGCTGAGACTGGCCTCAAACCTACAATCTTCCTGTCTCATCCTCCCAAGTACTGGGATTACAGGCATGTGCCTCTGTGCCTAGCAGTCATAGAGCTGCATTTCTCTATTTGTCTTCTTGATTCTTTGTCGCTCAATTAATTCTGAATCCAGGAGGCAAATCAGGATACCAGTGTATTGTTCTTTCAAACCCCAACATGTAGTGTGGGAAGGAGTTCTCTTTTCTCTAGAGCTGCGTTCATTACCATGTAACCGACACTGGTGTGAGTTCAGCTTGATTATGAAAAACGACATTGATGACAAATGCGGTTGAGGGCCCACACTGAGGCCATATGCGATTTCGAATCCTCGCAGCATCTCTGCCGGGAGAAGTGATGACGCTCTTCTTGGTGAGGGCCATGATAAGTGGGAAGTTAGACACTCTGTCCTGAGCGCCCCTGTGCCACCCTTCCGCCCTCCTGCATCACACAGTTCTCTCCAGAGAGCAGCTTCCTGTTTTCTTCTGGAAGTTTTCAGACTGTTAGGAGCATTAAGCGAAGTTATGCACTTGAGCAGGCGGCCAGGCTGTCTCGTGTGGGAAGCTAGTCTTTGAGAAAGCTAGCTCTTTTCTGTTGCTCATGACCTCTTGTCCTTGCAGCTGTGCCCATTGAGGATTAATCTGTCCTAGGGTGTGGGGTCCAGTACTCTCTGGTGATCTTACACTAGCATAGGGTGGTCATCTGAGCTCTAACAACGACATAGGGTGGTTACAGGATGTACGAGGCATATGGCAATTTAGATAGGTATGCTTTTTGCTAATTTGGAAGTTGAAGGATTATAGCTCAAGGACTTTGCTGAGATCAAGGTTCAAGAAAAGAGGCATGTGATTCTTGATGCATTGTAAAATGATCAACCTTAGAACTTTATATAAGCTGCACTCGAAATAAACTGGGGGACACAGTATTTACTGTGATTCCTCCCAATATCTTTGTCTCTCTCTCAATCCTCACATCCTCCTTCAGGTTTGTTCAATATTGCCAGCTGGCTCCGGCAGTCTCAACCAACAGCAGCCATCATTATGATGCATACGCTTGTGTGAGCCCTGGAGGCGGGATTTGAGTTCTGCGGATTCCCAATCTCTTATTCTTCCCATTATAACCCGAGGTTTTATTTATTACTACGTGTGTGATGATGACTAGCACCACTGTTATTTCACGCACTGGAAAGTCATTTAAACCCAAAGAGCCTTGGTTTCCTCTGGTGTAAAATAAAGATAACAATGGCCACTAGCAGATCTGTCATGAAAATTAAAAAAGGTTTGTCAGGCACAGCATATATTGTCTGAGGATAATTTGTGATGATGATGGTGATAGTGGTGGGGGCACTGAAGAGGAAGAGGAGATGATGATGAAGAAAAAGGAGGAGGAGAAGGAGAAGGAGGAGGAGAAGAAGATGGAGGGGAAGGAGGAGGAGGAGGAGAAGGAGAAGGAGGAGGAGAAGGAAAAGGAGGAGGAGGAACAGGAAGAACAGGAGGAGGAGGAGGAGAAGAAGAAGGAGAAGGAGGAGGAACAGGAGGAGCAGGAAGAGGAGGAGAAGAAGGAGCAGGAGGAGGAGGAGGAGGAGATCTTCCTCCCCCCTCCCCAGGATGGAGCAATCCTTCCCCCCGGAATCCAGAGCAGCGCTGAAGAAAGCTTTCTCCCAAACCCCACATCATGGCGTCAGTACCAGGCGATGGAGATGGAGGTGGTGGTAAAGCCGTGAGGAGGCTGGAGACGGCGGTCCCCGTGGTCATGATGGTGAGCTCAGAAATGATTCAGAGGATGACGGTGACGGTGAAAACCAGAATAATGACAATAACGTGGTGACAATGAAGTGGACTGTGGTGGCGGCAGTGAGGACAGCGAGGGCAGGGAAGAGGGTGGTGACAATAATGACAAGGCATGTTGACAACGAAGATGGCGGTGATGGTGGCGGTGACGAGGTTGTGACGCCCATGGTGGTGGTGGTGAGGAGGAGGACGGCAGGCAGACATGCAGACACGAGGACGCTGGTGGCCACACAGGATGGTGACGATGATGGTCGTGGGGATGGCGGTGAGGAGGTGTCGCCGATGGAGACGGTCATGAGGATACTGATAAACACGATGACGGTGGCGCTGACGATGGTGAGAAGGAGACAATGGTGTTGATGACGACGACGAGGATGACAGGAGGAGGGTGACGGTGGTGGCGATACAAAGAAAACATTGAAGACAACGATGGCAGTGGCAGTGGCAATGAGGATGGTGGCAGCTATTTCATGCCACAGGCTAACTATGACTAGGGTTTTGAGAGCTTGTGAAAGATGGAGTCAGGATACCCACCTCAATAGTCGGACTCCAAGCCCTGACTCTTTTTGCTGCGCAGGAAACAAGGTAAGACTGGGAAGAGTCGGATGCAAAGTCGCATGAACAGCTATAATCAATAAACAAACTACATCTTTAAAAATATTCCAAACTCATCAGGTGTGGTGATGCACACCTGTAATCCCAGTACTTGGGAGGCTGAGACAGGAGGATCTCGGGTTTGTGGCCAGCCTCAGCAACTTAGGCCCTCTTAGACCCTGTTTCAAATAAATATATTTAAGTAAATAAACAAATAAATAAATGAGCAAATAAGTAAATAAATAAACAAACAAATATCAGGGCTGGGCATGTAGCTCAGAGATAGAATGCTCCTGGGTTCAAAACCTAGTACTAAAAAAACAAAACAAAACCAAAAAGGATTGAGGGTATACTTGAAGGTAGAATGCCCCCACACAAAAAAAACAACGAACCAAAACAAAACCCCCCTCCAAACTCATGCAGAAAATAACATTAAACAGTGATTGCCTGTGAAGAGTTAATATGACCAACATTCTTTTATCTGCTTCAAGTATTTTTTTGAATTTTAATAATATACATCATTCTTTTGTACATTTGTACATGTGCTTTAAGATACCATTAAATGTGTCAAAAAAGTGCATAGTGGAATAAACTATTTTTTTGTACAAAGGCAAAAATACTTTCATGTCATAATATTATATGTGTTATCTATTGTAATAGACTATTTTGAAGTCTATTATAATAGAAACATTGAAATATACGTTAAAGACTTACATGTTCTTGTTTGGAAAGAACCTTCTGGTGTAATTCATCATCAGACTTCTTTTTGGGAAGAAGGTCCAAGAGGCACATTTTTAAAATCTGAATAAACATCTATTGGCAAAAAGGGAAAGATAATGAGAAAGATTCAGGCAGCGGTGCCTCTCCCAAGTCTCTTATTTCTCTCCCCTCTCTCCCCCCATCTTCCAGCCTCACATACTCTCTTGCTACAAGAAAAGACCCCAGGTTACACATCATGCCAGTGGTCCATCATGGATTGCATCTTCTTGAAGCTTCTAAAGGATGTTTTACTTCTTCATTGATTCATCGAATATTTCCTAGGTGCCCACTTTATGCAGGGCATGTTCCCCGTTTCCACAGGAGTCAAGAAAACAGAAAAGGCAAAGGGATTGTGTCCCTGTGGAGGGAATCCAGGACAGCTGCACAGACCCGGGAAGTATAAAATATCCGCCCATCCTCCTGTCTACACAGACGAAGACCCCCCTCAAATCAAGGAGGGCACCCCACAGAAGCAGGGACCCCCACAGCAGCCCAACGGGTGCTGTCTCCACAGCATGCCTAACCATCCATTTCCTGTGGACTTCTGGGGTTGTTTCCAGCTTGAGGTTGTTAGAAATGACCCTTAGCCGGGCGTGGTGGCACACGCCTGTAATCCCAGTACTTGGGAGGCTGAGGCAGGAGGATCGCAGGTTCTCAGCCAGCCTCAGCTACTTAGTGAGGCTTTCTGCAACTTAGTGAGGCCCTTTTTCAAAATAAAGAATAAAAAATAGGGCTAGGGGTATAGCTTGGAGGTAGAATGCCCCCTTGGTTCCATTACCAGTGCCAAAAAAAGAAAGAAAGAAAGAAGGAAGGAAGGAAGGAAGGAAGGAAGGAAGGAAAGAGAGAAAGGAAGGAAGGAAGGAAGGAGGAAGGAAGGAGAAAGGAAGGAAGGAAGGACGGACCCTGTTATGAACACCCACTTGCAGGTTTGGGTGTGAACGTGGTTTACCTGCCCGCATCCCTCTGACCCCAGCCTGTCCCTGTGGGAGGAACACTTGCAGTCTTTCTGCAGAAGGCTTCGGCAGGGCTCGCAGTTCCCAGAGATCGCACGTGGAGAACATGCTCAGAGGAGTGTGGAAAGGGAAGGCCTCGCTTTGCAGCTCTTCCCTTGCGGTGTGGAGCAGAGCGCCGTGCACTCCCAGACACTGCTATGCACACCTGGAACTTCCTGCCTGTGTGGTGTCTCCCCCAGGGAGGCCGGGCCCTCTCCCCATCCCTGCACTCGGGCTGGCCCCCGTGCACCTGTCATTTCTTTGTGATGTCTACTTTTTTTGCCATCTCCCACTACCCCAGAAAGTAGACTGCACGAAGGCAGGGGCTGCCGCAGCGTCGGCCCTCAAGGGTCTCTGGCCTCCGTGGACACAGAGCCTGGTCCCCCATTCCCATCCCCAGGAGAGAGGAAGGACGTGAACTTCTCCACCTACCACGTGCTTCCCCTGCCTCAGCGCCGCGTCCAGACGCAGCAGGTCTTTCAAGTGAAGGTGACAGACGCACAGGTCGATGTCGGCACTGGGAACCCAGAGAGAAGCAGGAAAGACGGTCACAGTGTTTGAAATACTGTCATGCCCAGACCCGCCTCCCACTGTGCATTCTGAAGTGGCGGACACTCCCAACGCCCACCTAGAGTCCAGGGAGCTGCTGGGAACCCGCCGGTGACTGAAGGGGACTGTAGTGTCACGACACGAAGACATCGAAGTTTGTACAGAACATGCAGAGGGAGAGGGAATGACAGTATTTCCCCCCTCGAGAATTTCCACGTCGGTGCCAAAATGGAGGCCCATCTTACAAATGACAAACTCACGCAGGGGTCAGGGGAGCAGAGAAATCAAGCGGTGTCACGTGGTCACCTTTCGGGACCTTTTATCCCTCACAGGCAAATGCATTTTAAGCCACTGCAAATCTCTGAAGGCCGCAGGCTGAAGGGCAGCCACGCAGGGCCAGGGCTGGCTGATCCAAGAAGTGCCTCCCTTAAAGTCCCTTCTCCCCGGGGCTCTGCTCCAGGCTCTGCACCCACTCCTCCGCAGCCCTCGGAGGGCCCAGCTGTCTCTGATTCACCCCGCCCGCCCCCCAGACTCCTGGAACTTCAGAGCAGAGGCTGAGGGCGGCCCCTGCACCTGCCCCACTGACTGTCCAGCACCTGCCCTGTGCTGGGAGGTGGGTGTATCAGAGCATGAGCCCTGGAGATGGGGGTCACACCTGGTTCTACCACTCCGTGCTGTGTGACCTTGGGCGAGTTGCTCAGCCTGACTGCGTCCCGCTTTATTTATTTATTTATTTATTTATTTATTTATTTATTTGTTGCGGTACTGGGGATTGAACTCAGGGGCATCCTACCTTCAAGCTACACCTCCAGCCCTATTTTTCATTCTTTATTTTGAAACAGGGTCTCACTAAGTTGCAGAGTGCCTCACTAGGTAGCTGAGGCTGTCCGCGAACCCGGATCCTCCGGTCTCAGCCTCCCAAATGCTGGGATTACAAGCGTGCGCCACCACGCCCGGCTTTGCTTTATTTTTTTGTGAAAGGATGGGAGGAGGGGGGACAGCCTCTATCTTGCTGAGCTGTCAGGGGGAAACTGGGTCACTCATTCCTAGTACTTATTGATCACTGAACCTGGCCCAGGCTCCTCCCGCTGGGCAATAGAGACACAGAGATGAGAGACGGGGCAGGTCCTCATGCTCCCGAGAATCCCTTCAGAGTGCTGAGCACTGTGTGTGGTCCTCGGTCAGCCCCTGTCAGTGCTGGCTTCTGCAAAGGCGTGCATGGGGCGGGGGGGGGGAGGGGCTCAGGGACTCCGTGAGGTGACGTCAGAGCGTCGTCTCTCCCCGGGGCCGGCCATCTGGATCGCTGTGTGTCTGCGGCTGAGTGGCTTGACCTCTCTGGCCTCCGTTTCCTCCTCTGACAGCGATGCTACCCGCGGCCCCATCCTTCGCCCGCCTGCACCCTCACCTCTCGCAGGCCAGCACCTCTGCGAAGCTGCTCACGCGGCGGAAGCTGCGGCCGAGGAACCTGTCGTCGCTGGCGGCCGAGGGCACGCTGGAGGAGGAGCTGCACTCGTCCTTCTCGGCCTGGCTCAGGCTGCCCAGGCTGCTGGACGGCGAGGCCTCCGTCGGCTGGTGCGGCAGGATGGCCTGCTTCAGGTGCTCGTGCAGGGATGGGTTGGAGGAGCCGTCGGCCAGGGGCTGGGGGCAGAGGGGCGGGCGCACCGTCAGTGCCCGGGGCGCAGCCTCACAGTGTTCTAACTACTGCAGCTGGACACGCGATGGCGGCTCACTGGCAGGCCTGGCTGGGTGGGAGTGGGTGGGATAGCGCCTCTGCCCCAGGACCCTGGCCACGCCCTCGCCCCAAGACCCTGGCCCCGCCCCGCCCCAGGACCCTGGCCCCGCCCCCAGGGGACCCTGGCCACGCCCCCGCCCCAGAACCCTGGCCATACCCCCGTCCCAGGTCCCTGGCCACGCCCCCACCCCAGGGGCCTGAAGCACAGCTGGACTGTCCCTGCACACCTGGCCACTAAGCCACAAAGCCTGGCTCATATCCCAGATGCCCACCCTTAACCATGTGCCAGTACTGCCGAGTCACAGCCTGGGGCCTGGCGAAGCGGGAGGGGTCTGGAAACACCTGCGCCACCTCTTTCCAGGCCCGTCACCTGCCACCCGAGCTGGCCCTGGTCCCAGCCTCTCGTCACTTCCTGCCTCTGGGCCCTGCCGGGACGCGCTGTTCCTTGTGTGCCGGGCTGAGCTGCTCTTCCCTCCAGGCACTACCCCAGGTCTGGTGCTGGGTTCCAAAGGCCCCTGGTCACTGTCATGTGACCTGTTTTATCACACCGGCCCTGCCCAGAGGGAGGACCTACGGCCAAAGGCCCTGCCCACTAAGCTGCTCAGGAGTGGACGCTGCGGATGTACAAATGATCTCTGTCTGCCTGTAGACAGCTCAGTGGAGCATGTGGTTCCCGAGGGTGTTCTGGGGAACAGTTCCATGAGTTATAACCAGTTCCTGCTCATGCCAAGGGTTCCACAGAAAAGTCAGTTTGGGAAATGCTGCATTAAACAAGAGGGAATAGTTTCCTGGCTGCAAGAAGTCTCAGGGCCCGTCTCGGGGCCCTCAGTGTGCTCCGGCTCTATTAAAATGGCCTGCCATACAACCTTTGAACAGGACCAGAAGTCGCACATGCTCGGAACTCTCACCCGGAACTTCTGATTGATGGGATAGACCACTTTGGCCTTCAGTGCAAACGCTGTGATGTTACTGTTGAAAGCTGGCTCGCATTCCTGGGAAGGAGAGAGAAGAAATGGTACAGGAGGCTTTCTGTAAAGTGAAGGACACACAGTCAACAGTTCCCAAAACGCCGAATTCCTACTGCGATGTGGCTTAGGAAAGGGACTAGGCACATTGAGATCCAAGTAAGCGCTCACTTGCTAGAAAGATGGGTGGATGGATGGGTGGATGGATGGGTGGATTGGCAGATAGATAGATAGATGGATGGATGGACAGTCAGAGGTAAGATGGATGTGTAGGTGAATGAATAGATGGTGGGTGGGTGGAGGGGTGGATAGGTGGGTAGGTGGACGGAGGATGGATGAGTGGGTCAGTGGGTGGTGGATGGATGGGTGGGTGGATAGAGGATGGATGGATGGATGGATGGATGGGTGGGTGGATGGATGGATGGATGGGTGGATGGATGGATGGATGGACGGGTGGATGGAGAATAGGTGGATAGATAGATGGACAGATGGATGGATGGATTGGCAGAAAGATAGATGGATGGATGGATGGAAGGATGGACAGTAGAGGGAGGATGGATGTGTGGGTGAATGAATAGATGGTGGGTGGGTGGGTGGAGGGGTGGATAGGTGGGTAGGTGGACGGAGGATGGATGGGTGGGTGGTGGATGGATGGGTGGGGGTAGATAGAGGATGGATGGATGAGTGGGTGGAGAGATAATGGATGAATGAATGGACGGATGGGTGGATGGATGAGTGGGTGGATGGGCAGATGGATGGACAGATTGGTAGGTATATGGACAATGCTTAGTCAGACAGATGCTGTTATTTCTAATTTGTCAGCTTTGGAAGTAGTAAGGACTTGAATAACTTGAGACTAATCAATAAGAGGCTCCTAAAGAATTATGAATGATCCATCAGTAGAAAAAGCAAACACATGAAATAATTTTAAGATAAAAAGAATTAGTTCTATTGTACAGTAGGGTAACTACAACCTCCAGCAATTTATAATATATATGAAAACAATTGACAGAAGAGTCTGAAGGTTCCGAACACAGAGAAATGATAAGTGAGAGCTTGGTGTGGTGGTGCATGCTTGTAATCCCAGTACTTGGGAGGCTGAGACAGGAGGATCGCAGGTTTGAGGGCAACCTCAACAAGTAGTGAGACTGTCATCAACATAGGGAGACCCTGTTTCAAAACAGAAATAAAATAGGGCTGGGGGTGTAGCTTGGAGGTAGAATGCCCCTGGGTTCAATCCCCAATACCATACACACATACATACACACACACACACACACACACACACACACACACACACAAGATAAATGAGCCAGGTTTAGTGGCACACACCTATAATCCCAGTACTTGGGATACTGAGACAAAATGATTATAGGTCCAAGGACAGCCTCAGCAACTTAGCAACCTAGAGAGACCCTGTTTCAAAACAAACAAAGTGCTGGGGTGTAGCTCAGAGGCAGAATGTCCCTAGGTTCAATCCCCAGCACCCAGCACCAAACAAACAAAAAATAAACAAATAAATGAATGTTTGAGGAGATGGAAATGCTAATTACTCTGATTTGATCTTTACACATTACACACATATCAAATGATCACACCAAACTGGTCTTGGTGGTGCACACTTGTAATCCCAGCACTTGGGAGGCTGAGAGAGGAGGATCACAGGTTCCAGGACAGCTTCAGCAAGTAGTGAGAATTTCATCAACCTAGTGAGACTCTGTTTCCAAATAAATAAAATCAGGCTGGGGGTGTAGCTCAAAGGTAGAATACCTCTGGGTTCAATTCCCAGTACACACACACACACACACACACACACACACACACACACACACAAGATCATACCACAGCTCATAAGTACATATAATTATGTGTTGATTAAAATTTTTTAATTAGGAAAATAAGCTTAGCATTGTCTATGTTATAAACATCCAAGAGAATGTACACACAAATGTTGAATTGGACCCTTAAACAAAAATGAAGTGGTTGGGTGAGTGTGAACCTTTCTGAGCCTGCCCTGGTGGCCCCTTATTCAATTCCGATGTTCTCCACATTCAGAAAGTCGCCCCAGCCAAAGCGATACAATTATTCAGAAGATCGTCTGCAGTGCAAATTCACAAGGTAAAACTTCTTCAGCTGAAGCAATGCCATTCATTATTCAGAAAATAAGCTAGAGCGTAGTTGGAGGAAAAGAAAAGCCATTTCGCTGGCCGGGACAAAGGTGTCCTTTTCAGTGAATGCACAAATGCACCCAGCACGGGCTCCATCCCCTCTCCCTCCCTTCACACAAGGGAAGAGGATGGGGATCCAGGCTGTGGAGTCCCACGCCTCAGAGCTTTCTGGAATGTTCTGTGCATTTTTCATTGGTTGAGCTATTCATTAAACAGTTCATCTGAGGAACGGCATGGAGCTCGGTGTCTTGATGTGTGGACACGGTGCTACTTGCCCGGCCCACATAGTTTAGGTCTGTGGAAAGCAGGGGAGCTCTGGCCAGCAGCCACTGGAAAGGGCACATCTCTAATGAACTCTGGGCAATTATTAGCTTGGCCATGGGCACGGCCAGGCATAGCTAAACAGTCAGCTGGTAAAACATTACTAGGTAGAAAAAAATGAATCGACTTCCAGGGGGTAGAAGCACTTGGGCTCCCTGCAAACACTGATGTGACAGGAGTGTTCACATGTGAACTCAGCCTCCCCAGGGAGGGAACCATCAAGACTGCCATTAGAAAAGTGAGAACCCTGAGCTCAGACAGGTTATGCTTCTCGCCCGACATCACACAGCAAATATGCAGCCCAGCAGGGACTGGGTGGAACTCCAGGTTTCAAAGCCAGTGTTGTTTTTATCCCATCAGAAGCTACCCTGTGTGTGGCAGGATTTCTATTTTAATTAATTAACTTATTGGTACTGGGGATTGAACTCAGGGGCATTCTACCTGTGGGGTGCAAATCACTTCTGGGATCGGTTGCCTCTTGGGGTGTGTGGATGAGAATTTGACCAAAGAGGGACACTGAGATCCCTCTGGGGGGACGGAGGGGACATCAGTCCCCAGGGTGTAGACAAAAACGGTGGGATATGTACGCAAGGGAATTTTACTCAGCCATAAAGAACAAAATAATTTTATTTATACGGAAATAGATGGGACTGGAAAACATTGTGTTAAGTGAGATTAGTCACAAAAAGTAAAAAATCGTATGCTCTTCCTAATATGCGGAAGGTAGGGAGAAAGTGGGACATAAGAGGGACTCCAGCCGGGCGTGGTGGCGCACACTTGTAATCTCAG
>PVLC010027581.1:11024-21834 GCA_004027655.1 Graphiurus murinus
AAAAAAAAAAAAAAAAACCAAAAAAAAAAAAAAAAGAGGGACTCCAGATGAAGAAGGAGAAACCTTAGATGAGCAAAGAAGTTGACTTAACTGAAGATGATGGGGAGGGGGACACCCTAATGCACATGATGGACTTTCACAAACATATCAAAGTCAATCACTAAACTGAACTTGAGAAGGAGGGAGGGCGAGGGAGCGGGGTGGGAATTGGAGAAGGGTTAAATGAGAGATGTGTGCATGTATGCCTCTACCAACTTGTACCTAACAGAGATGTATGATTACAATGCACCAATAAAAACAAACAAACAAACAAACAAAACTCACCACACTTTAAACTTCAAATTTGTCCATTGGACTGTATGTAAATGGCGCCCCAGCAAGGCGGCCTATTGGGAAAGTCTCTCTGTCACAGGCTTGGCGGCATGACCCCTGTGAGGTGGGCCATGACACCCAGCGTGCACCGCACAGAGCTAGAGCTCACCTCCGGGGCCTCGGCCTCCTCCCTGGACGGCGGCGCCGCTTCCCTCTTCCTCCTGCTGGGCGGGGAGCCAGGTTCAGAGGGGCTCTGCGCATTGGGCTCCAAGTTCCTGAGCAGACGCTGAGTGTCGTCCTTCTACAAATCAAAGTGTGCGTGTGGGGGAGAAAGAAGGCACTGATGTCAGCCCAGTCCCCCCGACTTTAGTGACCCCCACCCAACAGTCACCTGGGCCCCGCCACTGCGCACACCACCTGGGTCTGCCACCCTCCTTCAGGTGCCCCCACTGCAGGCGCCCAACTCGAGGCGCTGGCAAGACTCTGAGGCCGGCCATGAAGCTCATTCATGTTTATTCTAGGGGGCGGCTCTTCGGGGCGACCTTCTGCAGAGGAAGTAGCACATCAATAGTAATTTTCTTGATGTTTTCATTTCTGCCCCCTGGGTGACTTTTTCTTTCAGTACTAGAGGCTGAACCCAGCGGTATTCTACCTCTGAGCTATGCCCCCGGCCTTATTTGATTTTTTAAATTTTGTGACAGGGGACTGGCTAAGTTGCTGAGGCTGGTCTCAAGCCTGCGATCCTCCTGCATCAGCCTCCCAGGCGCTGGGATCGCAGGTACGTGTCACCACGCCTGGCTCACTGGCTCATCTGGATAATTTAAAGGAAAGACCTCAGATTATCTCAGAGTGATGTCCACTGTGCACGCTGATGTTGTGGGTTCCGTATGTGCAGATTCACCTGCTCACTGAAAGGGATTTATAACCACCAAAGCCGAGGCTCGTGGGATTTTCAAGGTCAGACATAGACACGTGCAGAGCGAGAAAACCAGGGCTGCTGGAGTCAGGGGGTCAGCTGGGGGTGAACAGGCAGGCCTCCAGTCAGGCCTGGTGGTGCACGCTTGTAATCCCAGTACTTGGGAGGCTGAGACTGGAGGATTGAAGGTTCGAAGCCAGTCTCAGTGACTTAGTGAGGCCCTCTGCAACTTAGTGAGACTCTGTTTCAAAATAAAGAATAAAAAAATAGGGCTGGGGGGGGGTGTAGCTCGGAGGTAGAAAGCACGTGGGTTCCATCCTCAGTACTGACCAAAAAAACAAATCAAAACCAAAACAGGTAGGCCTCCCTTCTCGCTTGCATTCTCATCTGTAAACACGCGTCCTTCCTGCAGCCTCCTATTTTTTTTAATTCAGTGGGTTTGATGGATGCCTTTGCTGTTGACAACTGTCTATGCTCTCAGGTGCGGGCAGGCTGTGCTGTGACTAACGGAGACGTGTGTTGGATGGGCTTCGTTCAGATGACCTCTGGTACCGCTGGCTCAGTAGTGACAAGCAGCGATATAAATTAAGAGAGGGGCCTTTAAACAGAAACACGCATAACACAATGTTCCAGAGGCTGAAACTGAGAGGGTCTAGAGTGGTGATCTATCTTCCTCCTACGGACACGGCCTGCGGTCCGCCAAGCATTCCCAGGAATACCCTGCTTCATCAGAACAACTGTGGTCGACTCCTCCAGGCAGCCACCCGGGGCCTCACCCACACAAACGAGAGGCTTTGGGGTCACACGCCTGGCTCTGATTTTGGCAAGTGACTTGAGGGCTCTGTGCCTCAGTTTCCCCGTGTGCAAAGTGGAGTCAGGAATGGACTCCACTTGGAGTTGGGATAAGGGCAGATGGCGGAGCTTAGTGCCTGGCGCAGGGGGCGCTTGATAAACGCAGGCATTCTTTTTCGGTGGCAGAACCCTGCGTGCTGTGTCCTAATCAAGAGTGGTTCTCTTGGGAGGTGTGAGTCTTCTTAAGCTGGAAAGGGCTGGGCCTCTCCTGGCTGCCCAGGTGGGATCCGAGCCCTGGGCCAAGGACTGCTGGTTGAGGGTGTCCAGCAGGCTGTTACTGGGAGGATGTCCGAATGGCTGCTGTTGGGGCTCCAGAGAGACCAGGCAGTTCACAGCAGGGGAAGGGAGGGGAAGCCGACTCCCCGGCTGGCTGAGTCCACCACTCGAAACTGGGCGCATCTACCAGCATCTTCTCCAAACTCTTTGTCCTACAGATGAGGAAACTGAGGCCCGGGGGTGGGGCGCTTAGCAGCTAAGATCACACAGCACAGTGGGATGCGGCAGACCCTTGGCGGGACCCCAGGCCTGTGCCCTGAGGTCGCTCTGTTGCTTCTCTCTGAAATTCCTGCCTCTAACTCTCTGTAGGAGTAGAAGTGGAACCAGAGCCCGGCGATCGCGCTCAAGGGGGCCTAGAGGCAGGGCCAGGACCCCGGCGCTGGCCCCTGGAGGACCGCGCTCGCCCGGAGGCTGTCGGCTCGTGGGACTCACCTGGTGTCGCGGGCGCAGGCGGCCGGCGCGGCAGCCCAGCCAAAGGCCGAGGCCGAGGCCCAGCGCGGCGCCCAGCAGCACGGCGGGGGCCATCAGCGCGGGCACCGGCCGCAGCGCGTCCCGGCCCAGCAGCATCCGCGCGTCGCTGGCGCAGGCCGCCGCGCCTCGGGCCATCGGGGGCGCCCGGGCGGGGGACCCGCCGCATCCCGCCCGCCGGCGCTGCTGGGGCGGTGAGGCCGGCCCCGAGTCTCTGCGGCCAGGGGCGCGCGCGGCCTGCAGTCGCCCTCCGCAGGCTCCCCTCCTCTTCCCTGCCCCGCCCGAGTCGGAGGAGGAGCCAGGACCGGCTGCCCAAAACTTGGAGCCACCCGCCCCCGGCCCCGCGGGTGCACTGAGCATGCCCAACGAGGCGCTTCGCAGCCTCAGCACCCTTCCCGAGGAGTCTCGCTTTACCCCACGCCTCCTGGGGTCCTGGGGAGAAAGGGGGCCGCCAACCATCCAGGGAGGCGTTTCCTCTTAAAGTTCACTGAGCGCTTAGCGGGGCTGAGCACAGCCTGAAGACCCCAGTAACTTTCCCACCGTTACCCACCCACCTCCCGAAGAGGAAGCTGGGGTCCGGGTGGGGAGGTCACCTAAGGCGCAGGCCCCACTCCCGCGCTAGCTAGGGGTCGGCCTTTCTGTGCTGCACAGCTCACAGCTACCCCTGAACCACCCTAACAGGCCCCGCTTAACTTTTCTTCCAGAAGTATCAGAGCAAATACATACATACCTGCCCACACATACCTGCCCACACACACCTGCACAGACACACACCTGCACACACACATCTGCACAGACATACCTGCATGCACACACTTGCACAGACACATACTTGCACACACACCTGCATACCCACCTGCACAGATACATACCTGTACACATACATCTGCATGCACACACCTGCACGCACACAGCTGCACACACACACCTGCACAGACACATACCTGCACACACACCTGCGCACACACCTGCACAGATACATACCTGTATGCATACCTCTGCACGTACACACCTGCATACACAGCTGCATGCACAGCTGCACACACATACCAGCATGCACATAGATGCACAGACACATACCCGCACACACACGTGCACGCACACACCTGCACCCACATGCCCACTCTTACCCTCAATTCCCCACCAGGGAAGGGCTGGCTCCCAGGATCTCTGTCTCAACCCCCGGGGCTTCTGCACTGGGCTCCCCTGCTTTCCACCTGAAGTCCAGCTCAGGCGTCCAGTCTGTTTCACACTCCCTCATCTTCCCTTCCAGGTGGGCAAGGAGGGACGGAACTATGCTCCAAATTCCTTATCCTTTTTATAGAGGACTCTGACAGCTGGGAAAGAGCGGTGCCTTGTTCAAGGTCTTGCAACTAAGGAGTGGCGCACAGTCTGCTCGCACCCCGCTGTCTGCTTCCGGGCGCCCAGCCTCCGGGTGTGCAGTGTGGGGCTCCTCATGCGTCTCCTCAGGAGCATCTCAGGGCTCCTGGGAACATCTGCCGGGCAATCACCTCATGCTCCATGCCGGTTATTTCCTTGGATGTGCAGGCTTTAGTCTTCAGAGTGGCATGCACTGCAATCCCAGCTCTACTCAGGAAGCAGAGGCAGGAGGATGACTTGAGTCCAGGAATACAAGGCGAACTCAGGCAACATTGGGAGAACTGTTTTTGTTTGTTTGTTTGTTTAAATGCACTAAAAAATGTAAGACTGTTTGCATTTTATCCTATTACCACGTTGTTTGAATATTAAAATTATCCTTTAAGTTACTCACTGTCCCACAACATCGCTGCTCCAAAAGGCCTGGCATTAGCCTCTGCCTTTTCTACTCTGGCACATGGCTGGGCACCAAGGACGGCGGACCTACTGTGTGCAGCTTGGCTCGTCCACCCTCAGCACCTCAACCCCCATCACCTTGCCGGCTCAGGGAAGGTGGGCCCTTGGAGGGACCTGTGGGGGCTGTATTGCCAAGCCCCCTGGCTTGAGACCACAGAGGGCGCGACAGTCTGCCCGGCAAGAAGGCCGGCAGGAGAGGAGCCCTCTCCCAAGCCCAGCGGGCAGGCATGACAGTGGCCCGGGGCCCAGGAGGGTACGTGCCACCAGGAGGGAGCAGACAAACTGTCCCAGCCCCAGGCGAAGCAAAACCCTGTCTGTCCTCCTTGGCTGCTGCCTGGCCGCAGGTACCCTGTGCCCTCTTTCTGGTTCTCCAGGGAGGTGGCACAGTGACTGGCTTTGTGGCTCTGCCTCTTCCCAGCCCTGGGGACGCGGGACCCGGCAGGTCCAGGGGCTTCTCCAGAGGGAAAGCTGCACCCAACGGGCGGGACGCTCATCTTCGCCCTGCCCCCTCCCCCCACGCCATCCAATCCCCTCTGGTCAGGGGCCCTGCCTCTCCAGCGGCCTCTGCTTCCCAATGGGGCTGGCGCGCACGGTTGGTGGAGACTGGGGATTGGGTCTGATGGGTTAGGTATTTCCCAGAGGAGGAGGCTGAGCTGAGTTCAAGAAAACCCAAGGGGCATCAGTGAAGGGCCTCGGTCATCTTTGGGGACAGGGGCGCGCGTCGATCCAACTTGGGGGCGGTGCGGAGCCCCGGGCAGGCGCGATCACAGCAGGCGTGGCCGCGGGGCGCCTCTCCCTCCCACGCCGTCCCGGCGCCTCCCCGCCCGCCAAGCCCCAGAAGCCGGTGTTTGTTCCAGAAAACTTTCCGCGGCGGCTCGTACTGAGCATGCTCGGCGGCGGGGCGGGCCTGGGGTCCGGAAGCTCCAGCCGCTCCGTGGTGCCCGCCAGTTTGGGGTCGCGGGTCCCGGGCGGGCGATGGGCCCCCCGGGCGCCCGGGGGCGCGCCACGAGCAGGCTGGCCGGGGGCGTCTTGGTCGTAGCCCTGGCGCTGGGGGCCCGAGGCTGGCTCCCCACGGACCCGAGTCCCCGCGGGCCCCCCTTTGGCGCGCAGCCTCGCCCCGCAGTCCCCGCGGTTCCCGAAGCTGGGCCAGGCCCGGGGACACCTTCAGCACGGAGCAGGGCGGGACCCGGGCAGATGGCGCAGGTAAGCAGGGCCCGCCCCAGGTGCAGAAGTGACGCGCGGGGGAGGGAGGGCGCTTAGCGTTGGGCAGAAGACCTGGAAAGGCAGGATCCGAATGGGATGCGCGGCCGTGCCCCTCGGGTGCATTCCCCGTGCGCCCAGGAACTGCCAGGAGAGGGGGAGTTAGCGTCTGAGGGCTTGGGCTCTGCCAACGGCGGGGGTTCAAATCCCGCTCCGCATCCTAGCTGCGTCCCAGAGCAAGACACTTGTCCTGAGTCCCTTCTGGGGTCTGTACAACCAGGCGATGGCGGCGTCCCCCAGAGGTCGCTGTGCAGGCACCCGGTGAGTTAATGTGAGGCGAGCCCGGTGCCTGCACGCTGTACAGAGAGTAGAGTTTGGGATACTGGCTGTACCATCATCATTATTATTATTACTGTTATTATTATTATTATTTTGCGATACTGGGGATGGAACCCAGGGTCATTCCACCTCCGAACTACACCCCCAGCCCTATTTTTTATTATTTATTTTGAAACAGGGTCTCACTAAGTTGCAGAGTGCCTCACTAGGTAGCTGAGGCTGGCCGCGAACCCGGATCCTCCAGTCTCAGCCTCCCAAATGCAGATCTTGTTTTAAAATAAATAAATAAGCCAGGCATGGTGGCACATGCTTGTAGTCCCAGTACTTGGGAGGCTGAGACAGGAGGATCGAAGGTTTGAGGCCAGCATCAGCTACTTAGTGAGACCCTCCGGAACTTAGTGAGACTCTGTTTCAAAATAAAGAATAAAATAGGGCTGGAGGTGTAGCTTGGAGGTAGAATGCCCCTGGGTTCAACCCCCAGTACTGCAAAAAATAAAATAAAATAGGTCTGCAGGTGTAGCTCAGAGGTAGAATGCCCCGGGTTCAACACCCAAGTACCACAAAAAAAAAAGTGTGTAAAGGTTTCTGAAGTCAGCAATTTTGAACACTAGTCTAATGTGTATATACATATGTTGGAATGAGGCCCGTTCATTATTTTCAGCTACTATTATGCTAGTAGTATCTTCTGTTGTTCTTTGACTTGAAAAATCAAACAGAGATTTAGGGTGACAGCCATGCTAAGTTGAATGCACTGGCTGTGCCCTAAGTTGGGTCAATTTATGGAAAATGATCAAAAAACGAAAACAAAACAAACTAACAAAAACCACACCCAATGAGATACTGTGTAACATTATCTTACATTGCATGCTTGTATACTAACATTGTATACTTACCATAGCTTCAAAGTTGCAACTTTCTGAGTTGAGGGAACCCAGTTCTCACTTCTCGAGAGCTTGGTCAGGACAGATAGGGGTCTTTGGGGGCTTCTCCACTTTCCCTTGACCCTTAGTGGCTGGAGCACCCCAGAGCTCAGGCTCAGCTTCCTCCTCTGTGGACACACACGCCCTTGGCCATCTGTCCACTGACAAATGCCACTGTCCCAAATGCCCATCTCCAGTGGAGACTTCCCTGGGCTGCAGCAGGTGACCTGCAAGCTGACAGCAGCCCGAGGCTCCGGAGCACGCCAGGACTCCTGCACCCAGAGCCGAAGCCCTGCTCCTCCTCCTCTGCCGCCAGCGGCTGCTCTGCCCTTCCTGTGCTGGCCCATCCGCCCCAGCACCGTCCTTTGCTCCCTCTCTTTCTTGCCCTCCTTCCAGCAGCCAGCGAGTACTCTGTGTTTTCAAAGCAGCAACATGATTTTCACTCTTAAAACAACTGTCGTGGTCCTAGCTAGCGTCCTCTCTCTTGAAGGCTCATGGAGTTGCTTACCTTCTCTCTGGTCCTTAGAATGTCCCCTTTAGAATAGCTGCCTCATGCCCCTCCTCAAGGGGCAGCCGGCCAGTGGCTTCCCAGTGTACTCAGAGCAAAAGCCAGAGTTCCCCGTGTGACCTGGAAGTCCCTTCATCACCCTGTCCACTCTGACCTCGTCCCCTCTTACTGTCCTACCAAGCACCTCTGCTCAGATACTGGGCCTCCCACTATTCTCAACACTCTCAGCACGCTCCCCGCCCGGGGCCTTTGCACATGCTGTTCCTTCTGCTTCGGTGCTCCTTCCTCTATGTCCCCATGGTCCTTCTCACTCCTTCAGGCATTCACTTATAAGCTACCTTCCCAGAAGCCCTTCCCACATCACTGTTTAAAAACGGGACTCCCAGCTGGACGTGGTGGCCCACGCTTGTAATCCCAGTACTTGGGAGGCTGAGACTGGAGGATCCGGGTTTGCGCCCAGCCTCAGCTACCTAGTGAGGCCCTCCGCAACTTAGTGAGACCCTGTTTCAAAATAAAGAATACAAAATAGGACTGGGCGTGTAGCTCGGAGGTAGAATGCCCCTGGGTTCAACCCCCAGTACCGCAAACAAACAACAAAACAACAAAAAACAGAACTCCCCCATTACCCTGTTCCTCTTTCATTTTTTATTTCTGTCCAAAACTACTCTTAACACTTCCCAATATAGTATTTATTCAATATAGCATTACTGTTTTGTTTATAGTATGTAATCCATAGCAGATTATTTTGTTCACAGTTTTCCTAAATCTTGAGAGCAGGACATTTTTGCGTCTTCTTTAGTGATGCACCCCTGTTTTCAATCTAGCATGTAGTAGGTGATATTGTTGTGGGATAACACGGCCCCACTCGTGGGTCCTTGGCCTCCATGATAAAAAGAACTTTAACACGTGCCAGTCAGGAACAAAAGGCAGGTATTTATTCAGGAAAATAAGGGTACAGGTAAACGGCTTCCAGGGTACGCGTAGGAGAGAGAGCTCTTTAGCCTTTTCCAGTCCTTATATAGACTTTTCAAGAGGGGGTTGGCACAGAAGAAGTCCGGACCTCCTTCTCACAGGTATAGGTGGTTGTCCAAAAGAGGATGGGCACAGAAAAAGTTGGATCCTCCTCCTCTTCCTCAGGTTTCAAGATGGATCTGACCTTGGCCCTGAATCTCAGAAAAAAAAAAAAAGAGAGAGAAAATGTAGTTTTAAAATCTGGAGAGTTCGTAAGCTAGGTCCCATACCCTAATCCCCTGAATCTCAGGTGGGGGCAGGGCTTCAGGGGATTAGGGTGTGGGACCTAGCTTACGAACTCTCCAGATTTTAAAACTACATTTTCTCTCTCTTTCTTTTTTTTTTTTTTCCAATGTCTCCTTCCTGCCTAAATTTTATTCTTTTCTACTCTACCTCATTAATAGTATTTGTCATGTGTCTTGATGCATCCTTGCTGGCTCCAGGGGACACTGCAGTGGTCAAGACCGCCCCCCCCTTGCTCCTAACAAGGTGCTCAGCGCACCGCTGGGTCCTGCTTTCCTCACCAGCAAGGGGGAGACTTTTATAGTTCCTTCTCAGGATTATTGCAGAGACGGTGCTGCCGCCGCCGCTGCTGGTAATGATATGGTAATAACATTCATAACTAAAATAGTTACAGTAATGAGCAACGCAGGTAATAGACAACAGTGATGAAAGTGATATTTACATTAACTGTTTGCTATGTGCTGGGCACCGTGCTAAATGCTTTATATACCTTTTCTGACTTAATTCTTTAAAAGCTTCCAATGAAAGGGTATAATATCCCATTTCACAGATGAGGAAACCGCGGTCGCAGTGGTTCCAGGTTGGGGGGTACCTGGCTCTCTGGCTACCCTGCGTGGGAAAGTGCTTTGTAAGCCGGAACCTCAGTGCTCAGAGTTCAATGTAGCACCCCCTCCTGTCAGGCAGTTCCAGCTGTTTCCCTGATGGTCCAGGGCCATCAGCCTCTGGCCACATGTGGCGATTTAGATTCAACTGTTTTGAGTGCTGAGTGGGCCCCTGTGTCTAGAGCCCCTTCCAGAACACGTCCCTCCTGCAAAAGGCTCTGTTGGAGCTCGTCGGAAGTTTAGAAGACCGTGCCGTTAGAGAGGAGGCCTCTGAGGGAGCTGTTCCTGAATAGTGGTCACGGAGGGCCTTCCAGGTGCTGGGCCCTGCCCCGGGGCTTGGGTACAGAGAGTAAGACCCCCCAAGCGGAGTCCCTGCTCCTAAGGGACCTGAGCAGGCGGGAGCAGTAAGTAGTCACATTCACATAGGCATAGTGGAGCAGTTGGGCTGCGGGGACACACAGAGCCGGCAGAGTGATGGAGACAGGTGGGTGAGGTCAGTCTAGAAGGCATGATCAGGGACAGGGCCTTGAAGAAGTGACAGAGAACCGCTGGGGCTCATCTGGGAGACAGCTCTCTGGTTACGACACAGAGACACAGGCTGGCTGTTGCTCTGAGTAAGAGAGGAAGCTGTGTGTGGGCGGAGCATGAGAGATGTCACTTATCTTTCCAAAGCTGCCCCTGGCGGGTGTGGGGAGAGAGGACAGGGCAGAGGCATGGGCGTGGGGAGACCAGGCAGGTGAAGGGCGGTGAGCTGGGCCGGGCGGCCACGGCAGGGGGCTCAGGACTTATTGGATGGTGGATACGTGTTGAAGGTGGGAGCAGTGAGATTGGCTTTATGGGGTGCGTGCGTGCGTGCGTGCGTGCGTGCGAGAGAGAGGGAGGGAGGGAGGGAGGGAGGGAGGGAGAGAGAGAGAGAGAGAGAGAGAGAGAGAGAGAGAGAGAAAGGAGTGAAGAAAACAGAGGCAGGAGAGAGAAAGAGAAAGAGGAGAGAGAAGAGAAGAGAGAGACTGGAGAGAGGAGAGGAGAGAAGAGGGAGGGAGAGAAAGGGAGAGGAGAGGAAAGAGAGAGAGAGAAGAGAGAGGGGAGAGAGAGTGAAGGGAGAGAGAGAGAGGAGAAAAAGGAGACAGGAGCCGGGCGTGGTGGCGCACGCTTGTAATCCCAGCATGCGGGAGGCTGAGACCCTGAGACCGGAGGATCCGGGTTCGCGGCCAGCCTCAGCTACCTAGTGAGGCACTCCGCAACTTAGTGAGACTCGGTTTCAAAATAAACAATAAAAAATAGGGCTGGGGGTATAGCTCGGAAGTAGAATGCCCCTGAGTTCAATCCCCAG
>PVLC010027582.1:0-21734 GCA_004027655.1 Graphiurus murinus
AAAAAAAAAAAAAAAAAAAAAAAAAAAAATAAAAAAAAAAAAAAGAATAGTGGAAGGGGGTTGGGAGAGGGAGGGAAGGAGGAAG
Organism: Graphiurus murinus; assembly: GCA_004027655.1. Classification (NCBI taxonomy): domain Eukaryota; kingdom Metazoa; phylum Chordata; class Mammalia; order Rodentia; family Gliridae; genus Graphiurus; species Graphiurus murinus. The sequence continues at coordinate 86 of PVLC010027582.1, forward strand.
GGGAAAAAGGAGGACTGAGAAAGGAAACAGTTTGAGTCGGGCGTGGTGGTGCACACTTGTAATCCCAGCATTTGGGAGGCTGAGAACGGAGGATCCAGGTTCATGGCCAGACTCACCTACCTACTCTGCAACTTAGTGAGACCCTGTTTCAAAATAAAGAATAAAAAATAGGGCTGGGGGTATAGTTCTGTGGTAGAATGCCCCTGAGTTCAATCCCCAGTGCCTCAAAAAAAAAAAAAGGAAACAGTTTTAATAATGTTATGTCCATATATGGAGGTATCATTACTAATCTCAGTAACATGTAAGAGGAGGGAGTGGGGTGGAGGGAAACAGACCAAGTGCTGTGTGCACGGATGTTTTGTATCACTGTGGATCTCACTATGATCCTCCGTTCTCAGCCTCCCAAATGCTGGGTTCTGTCCCTAGTTCCGCACACAAAATAATAATAATAATAATAATAATAATAATAATAATAATAATAATAATAATGTGATGATTAGAATCTTCCTTATATAGCTCTTTACACATTCTGCTGGTAGTTAAATAATACAGGTTTAATATAATGCATTCCTAGCTATTTTTATTGAGGAAGAATATTAATTATTAGTAATATGATTGTACCAAAGTTAATAGGCTTTTTGGTTAATGCAAAAACATTTGCAAAGTAATTATTTTTACATTATATGTCAGCCATTGCTCATCACAGGTTGAGCATTCCTGAAAATCTGAACTCTGAAATGCTCCAAAATCCAGAACATTTTCAGTGTCATAAATGGATAACAAAATGCCAACCACCTACAGACCCCCGGATTAGACTAAGTACCTCTCCCCTAGGTCAGCTTTGCAATACAAACTTAAAGCTCTGCTCTTGACTTCAGCTTTTCTATTATTAGTACAATCTATTGTACGTGAGAGTAAATGAACTGATATACATTTGAAAATGCATCTACATTCCCTTTTAGATCACTGTCCTTTCATGGTGCATAAGTTATCCTTGCCAACTTGCTTTCTACTTTAAAAGCTTGAAGAGTTTCTTCAAGTGAATAGTTCTCTTCCAGTCCTCTGCTTTCTGGGGCTCGCTAGGGGAGGAGTTAACAGATACCAGGAAACAACATCAGCAACTAATGACAAATGCATCTGTTCTTGGGCAGCCTGTATGTAATGCTCATATTTCAAAATGGTTTTAATTCTTGAATTCTTATGTTTACTGATTCTGGATGATGGATGGATGGATGGATGGATGGATGGATGGATGGATGGATAGAACCATGTTCCCAAAAGATACACATTTGTTTAGGAGCAAGAATTTGTGTGTGGGGGGGGTTGTTTGTTTGTTTGTTTGTTTTTGCTTTCTATGGTACTAGGGGTGGAACCCAGGGACATTCTACCTTTGAGGTACACCCCCAGCCCTTTTTATTTTTTATTTTGAAACAGGGTGTCCCTAAGTTGCTGAGGGTCTCACTAAGTTGCCCATGCTGACCTCCAACCTGTAATCCTCCTGTCTCAGCCTCCCAAGTGCTGGGATTACAGGTGTGCACCATTGTACCTGGCAGAATCAGGGATCTTTGATGGACCACAGAATTGCCTACCATCTCAGACTACAGAAGAAGCTCACAAATAGAGCATTCAGAGGGTGTCTAGCAGGGTGTCTCCAGGCCAGGAGCTCATATTTAAGTATGAGAGTATGCACATATAAAATGAAGATGTAATTTCAAAAATGCTTGGGGGAATCTGGACTAGCTGGTGAAAGTCACAGCCATCCAGAGCTCTTATCGAGTGAGGGAATGAACTCATGCACTCTCTCCACTCTGCACAGAGTGGGAGTGGGGTGGGAAAGGACAGTTCATGCAACTGTCCTGCAAATAAGCAATGTGGCCCATGCCTATAATCCCAGGACTTGGGAGGCTGAAACAGGAGGATTGCAGGTTCAAGGCCAGCCTCAGCAATTTATCAAGACTCTTAGCAACTTAGCAAGACCCTGTTTCAAAATTTAAAAAAAGTAAATAAGGCTGGGGATGTAGCTCAGAGTTAAAATGCCCCTGGATTCAATCCCTAGTACTACTACTACTATTACTTCTATTAATAATAATAGCCAATGTGGTTAAGAACAGCTGGGAAGTGTTTCATAAAGGGGCCTGGGGTCACATACAACACAGAAGGCCATTTCCCAAGGAATGCACATTCTTTCAGATTTGCTAACCAGCCTCAAGAGTGGGATCGAGGCTCCGAAGGCAGCAGTGTAGGCATTTCTGTCAATGGAGGAGTGGATTTCTTTTCTGTGCACAGCAGCATAGCTGACATATTTTCCTCCTTAATAAAGACTTCCGCCCCCTGACCTTTCGAGCTGACCTTCTACAAGACAGGGCGTCGTTTCTTGCATAGTTGTCACCTGTTTGACTACACGATCACTCCGCTTGGACTCCTATTTCTGGATAGAAGACATTCATTCCCCTAAGAAGCACGGGATCTGAACAGCTGAGCAGGAGGTGGCTGCAGGTGCCTGCCACATTCCTTTTAGTGTGAACTGCAGAGAAAAGACAGAGATTTTGTGAGTAAACATCTATGCTTCTATTTTTAGGTGAGAGACTAATAAGTGACATATTAAAGTATATCTGGGAGGATATGGGGTAAGTCTAGCATCACTCATTAGGAGAGCTATCCTTGTACTTAGAAGCTTTTCAAGCCCGGCCCAGCACAATAGCACGAGCCTGTAATTTCAGTACTTGGGAGGCTGAGATGAGAGGATTGCAGGTTAGAGACCAGCCTCAGCAACTTATCGAGATCTTGTTTCAAAATAAAAAATAAAAAGGACCGAACCAAAATTTTTTTTTAAAAGTTTTCCAAGCTGAGTATCATGGTATGCACCTGTAGTCCCAGCTACCTGGGAGACTGAGGCAGGAGAATTGTCTGAGCCAGGAGTTCAAGGCCAGCCTAGGCAACATAGGAAAGCCCTGGCTCAAAGAAAACTGTTTTGTTGTTGTTTTGTTTTGTTTTGTTTTTTACTCCAAGGATATGTAGAAGATGTTATTCTTGAATCCTCGAGCCTTTATGGTTACAACTAATTCATTCACAGATAGATAAATATACAAGGCTTTGAGCAAGTTAGAACACTAGGCATCCTTAGATTTCAAATATGATAGAAAACAATGTGCAGACAATGTATTTGAGCAACGGTGGGGGCAGCTGTGTGACGGGCGTGTCCCTAGCCTGTCCCCATTACATGTACTGTGAAGTGCAAAGGAACACGGGAAATCCAGAAGGGAGCTCAGCAAGCTGCAAGGGGACTGGGGGAAGCGACTCGAGCAGCTGAGCTTTATGAGTACTAACTCTGGAGGCACTAAGCTCAGCACTTCCTGGGTACTAGCCTATTTGATCACCACAGTACTCTGTGACGATCCTATTTTACAGCTGAGTAACTGAGGCCTAGCAAGGCTGGCACCTCAGTCATGTGGCTTGCAGGTGGGGGGCAGGAGAGTGACCCAGGCACAGGACCCTGGTTCCTACCACTATTGTATTCTGCCTCACTAGCTCTGAGAGTTGTTATTCTAGGATTTTTTGCTTTGGTTTTTGGTACTGGGGATTGAACCCAGGGCCATTTTACCTCCAAACTATACCCCCAGCCCTTTTTATTTTTTATTTCGAATCAGAGTCTCACTAAGCTGCTGAGGGTCACACTAAGATGCTGAGGGTGTCCTCAAACTTTTGATCCTCCTGTCTCAGCCTCCCAAGTACTAGAATTACAAGTGTGCACCATCACACCCGGCTCCAACAAGTATCTTTAAATAAGTAAAAATTCCTGAGGAATTGTTCAATTTCACCCACAGAGAACAAGTCCCCCAAATAGCAACATACATTAACATATGCAAATGAAGCACCAGGTACTCTTCTAAGACCTGTATATGTATGTCTTCGTCTGTTCTCTGTTGCTATAGTAAAATACCCATGACCAGATATCTATAAAGAGTGGAAGTTTATCTGACTCATAGCTCCAGCGGCTGGGAAGTCCTCCAGCATGGTACAGGTCTCTGCTACAGCAGAAATGATGGCGGGCATCACTGGCAAGAGAGAGAGAAAATGCCAGCTCGTTTCCTCCTCTTACAAATCCACTAATGCCATCCTGGGGGCCCCACCTCATGACCTCATCTAACCCTGATCACTTCTCAAGGACCTCACTTCTAACTCCCATTAACATGTAAATTTGAAGATTAAGTTTCCAACACTTGAACTTGGGGTGGGGCACATTCACACCATAGCAATACATTAAATTCTCATAGTGTTCTGTTGTTATCTCAACCAGAGAAATTGAATATCTCCCCCTGGGTCACATAGCAAGTAGTGGTGAGCTGCGATTTGAACCTGTGTAGTCTGTCCTTACCTAGAGTTCCAAGGATTTGAAAGCCTGGGCTTATCGTTATGAAATGCACAGCCCAAATGCACAGGCTGATGTATAATTCAAACATGGCAGACAGAGGCTTTTCTCTGTGCTACAAAAATCTGTTACTCTCAGTTCACGATAGCCAAGTTATGGAACCAGCCTAGGTGCCTGTCAACACATGAATGGATAAAATGTGGTATATACACGCAGCGCAGTTTTATTTAGCCATAAAGGAGAATGAAATTATGTCCTGTGCAGGACAATGGATGGAACTGTCAAGTTATGTCAAATGAGAGAAGCCAGACTCAGAAAGTCAAGGGTCATATGTCTTCTCTTTCATGTGGAAGTTAGAGAGAAAAAAGGGGGAAAAGGAGGATCTCATAAAAATAGAAGGGAAATCAGTAGAGAAGAGGAGGGGACTAGGAAGAGGGAGGCGGAGAGGAAAAAGAGAGGTACTGGGAATAAAGTTGACCAAACTATGGTATGTGCATATACAACGTCACAGTGAATCCTGCTATTGTTTATAATTATAAAGCACCAATAATAGTAATAATAAATTTCAAATACCTGCTATTATTAAAATTATGTGAGAGGTGTGTGTGTGTGTGTGTGTGTGTGTGTGTGTGTGTGTGTGTGTGTGTGTAAGATATACAGGCAGATGTACATATATTTTTTTCTTTCCCTATTTTTCCAGATGAGAACTCTGTCTCATAATCTGATTTGTTTCCACACACCTGCTCTAACGGCGCATCTTCTTCTTACTTTCCAGGATCTGTCTTCCAGAGTGGCCAGTGCCCCGAACCTGGTAAGAACACCCTGCTTCTTCCCCCTCTCCCTCTCCTCTCTTCAGGGAGTCCCCCGACAGCCTGGCACTTTTCTCAATTTTCAAAATCCACCCTCTGCTAGGCATTTTTGGGTCACATTCTCCCTTTAGAAGCTTGGCCTTCTTCTCCCCCATAGTGTTAAATCAAACATGAGTTTTATTAATCTGTAGTATGAATACTAAATCTTCTGCTATTTCAATTAATCCCTTTGCAGGCACACTTAGAAATGATTTTACTTTGGGAACAATACGAAGGATTCACCCCTCACAGATGGAAAGGCAGACATGAGAGGCTTATATTTGAAGATATTTTATGGTGATAAAAACTCAGATATTTTAATCCTGATATAGTGATAAAAACTCTGAGTGTTTGGAGGTTTGTTTTTTATTGGGTGAATATAAGCTTCTGGTTTAAATCTTTTCCTATACATATGCACACATGTACATAAATGTACAGTCAGCCCTATGTATATGCTGGTTCTGTACCTGCAGATTTAACCAATGGGGCACCAAAAATATATTTTTTTAAATTGCACCTGAGAGCTGGGCATGGTGGTGCACGCTTGTAATCCCACAGTACTAGGGAGGCTGAGATAGGAGGATCTGAGTTCGTGGCCAGCCTCAGCTACTTAATAAGGCTCTCTGGAACTTAGTGAGACCCTGTTTCAAAATAAATAATAAAAATTGGATTTGGGGCATAGCTTGAAGGTAGAATGTCCCTGGGTTCAATACCCAGTACTGAAAAAAAAAAAATTGTGCCTGAGTCAGGCTTGGTGGCACACACCTGTAATCCCAATACTTGTAATACTTGTGAGGCAGAGACAGGAAGATCACAGGAGCCTCAGCAACTTAGAGAGTCTCTCAGCAGCTTAGCAAAACCCCTTTTCAAAAAAAATAAATAAAAATAAAAAGGGCTGGGGTGTAGCTTGGAGGTAGAATGTCCCTGGATTCATATATATATATGTATTTTTTGATACTAGGGGGATGTTTCCATCTTGGCAGTCTTTACAGCTGTTATTCACCTGTCAGCTGTAAGCAAGGAATCTAAGGAAAGCTGTTTGGGTAATGAATGAAGTTATATATATATATATATATATATATATATATATATATATATATATATATATATATATATATATATTAGATGTCTGTCCTAAACATATACAGACTTTATTTTTATCATTATTCCAATACAGTACAAGAACTATTTAGGTAGAATTCACATTGTGTTAAGTATTGTAAGTAATCTAGAAATGCTTTAAAGAATATGAGAGGATAGGCATAGATTCTATGTAAATACTCTGACATTTTATATATAAGGGACTTGAACATCAGAGGATTTCCTGAAACCAACCCCCTAGAGACACAAAGGGAAGCCCATATTTGTGTCCTGTTAATGATTAAATTATTACCAACCACTGTATGGCTGTCAGGTCAAAGTGTCTCTGATGCACAGAGAGAAATGTTCTAACCAAACTAGAATACAAAATCTAGGAAATTCAACTTGAGATGACATTTAGGCTGCAGAAACCCAAGGGCTGGATCCATTCACAGCTGCAGCACATTGCTTGTTTGAAGTTCAAACAGGATCATTCATGAATTTGGTGACCCAGTGACTGTACCTGACATTGACATTCATTTGCCATTTTCCGTTGACTTGCAATAGGAGGCTGTTTTTCCTGTGTTTTGTTTAATTTGTGCACATTTTAAAAAATTTAACTATTTGCATTTGTCTTTGAAAAACATGGCATTTGGGTAGCCATGTTTTGCATATAATATGAGTGGATTATCAATTGTATATCTGTATATCTTGCTTCAAAATTATCTGATGTACACTCAAATGAAAAAAATAATGACAAAGTATGAAAAACTGACTTCATCTGTTTTGAAACATCTTTGTATTGAGAGTGAGAAGAATCCTGAGATAGAGCTGACTGGGTGGTCTCAACATGATTAGAATTTGGATGGTATTCAGGAACAGTGATGGGAGAGTTACCCAATTCTGACCGCCCTTCTTGAGACAAGCCTGTTGAGGTCCTCTTATTTCAGTATTTCACTTAGTTTTTTGTTTTAAATGGTTCCACTTCAAACTTGTAAGTGTTTGATTCTCCAGCTAAAATGTTTGAACTTTTAACTCCCCTGTAATTGGCAGGATACAAAAAAGCAAAAATATGCTAGTGCTAAATTATGTCACTGCATTCTCAAATACATTTGTTCTCATGCACTGAGAAGATATATCTGACTTTCTGAAAAAAAAATTGTGTTTCAACCTTAATCAAATATTTTTATCACATAAAATATATTAATACTTTAAAAGCAAATTTACAGTTATATGAGATGGAGCCATTGACTTAAATTTTCAAATAGCTGCTTCTATTTCTTCTTGGCATGAAAATAAGATCTTTATGTTAAATAAAATTTGCCAGTCAGCACCCGGAGTGGTGATGCATGCCTGTAATCCCAGTACTTGAGAGGCTGAGCCAGGAGGATCGCAGGTTTGAGGTCTTAGATCCTATGTCAAAATAAAAAATAAAAAAGGGCTGGCGTATAGCTCGGCGACAGAACACTCCTAATTTCAATCCCCAGTACCACGCACACACACACACACAATTGCCAGTCAGTGATGACTGACTTAAAATTTCAAAACTGAAGTTGATTGAGAACTGCTTCAAATTTAAGTTCTAAAAATAAATTGAGAGCCGGGCATGGTGGCGCACGCTTGTCATCCCAGCATTCGGGAGGCTGAGACCAGAGGATCCGGGTTCGCGGCCAGCCTCAGCTACCTAGTGAGTCACTCTGCAACTTAGTGAGACTCGGTTTCAAAATAAAGAATAAAAAATAGGGCTGGGGATATAGCTCGAAGGTAAAATGCCCCTGAGTTCAATCCCCAGTTCCGAAAAAAAAAAAAAAAAAAAAATTGAAATTTTGGTTCTCTGAGTAACATGCAAGACCCACAAACATAGTTTCCATCAGGGGCCACAAGAGGGAGCTGTTGAACCTCAAACATAACATACTCAAGCTTCCACAGTCCATCCTGGGATAAACCATTCAGATAGTCTGCCCTATAAATTTTAACTTTCATTGTAATGAGCAGTGGTATAGCTTTTATTCCTAGTGAAGCAAAAGCTATGCATATAATTAAGAGACACTCCCATGAAATGCAACGAAGACTTTTGGTCACATATTGCTTACAAGACTATTCTGAAAGGGAATGCAAAAATAAATAATTTGAGTGGCTCATAAATACGTGTGTATGTCTGTGTCTATGTACATTTGCATTGCAAAGTAGAACATAATATATAAGAACCATAAAAGAGGAAAGAAATATGTGGAGCTTCCAAAGAGACAGACGGTGCTGGGAGTTGCCAGTGGCAACAGGTGGCATTTAAGGAAGGCTGGAGGAGTTTGGGGCATCTGACAAATGAAGAGAGAGAAATGCATTAAGTAGAGAGCACTATATAACCTTTTTTAAAGTTTGGAGAACCCCAAATAATCAAGTTTGTTGAAGCACAGACTGCAGAAAGGCAATTCTGAGAATACCAGGCAGAAAACCGAGACCTACTGCATTGTGATCACTCAGAAGTGCGGGGAGATTTGCTTTTCCCTAATGGTGTTAAATATCAAGATCTGTCCAAACAAATCGGTGTGTGTGTGTGTGTGTGTGTGTGTGTGTGTGTGTTTCGGGGGAATGAACCCAGGAGCATGCTACCTCTGAGCTACATCCCCAGCCCTTTTTATTTTTTATTTTGAAACACAGTCTAAGTTGCAGAAGGCCTTACTAAGATGCTGAGGCTGGCCTCTAACCGGTGATCCTCCTGTTTCAGCCTCCCAAGTACTGAGCTTATAAGCATGCTCCACCACACCCAGCTCTGAATGCAGTCTTAAGTTGCAGTTGAGAAGTGTGAGTGGGAAGCAGACCCTCTCCTGCCTGTGGCTTTTATCTATGATCTCTGATGGATTTGTAACTCAAACCTAAACATCTTGCTGTGTTTGGATCTGGAATTGCCCTCAGAGGCCTGTGTGTTAAAGGCTTGGTCCTCAGCTTAATGCTCCTGGAAGATGCTGCAACTTTTAAGAGGTGGGGGTTAGCCAGGTGCAGCGGCACACACCCATAATCCCAGTATGTGGAAGGCTGAGACAGGAGGATTGCAGGTTCAAGACCAACCTTAGCAGCTTAGCAAGACCCTGTTTCAAAATAAAAAAATAAACAGGGCTGGGGGTATAGCTTGGAGGTAGAGGTGGAGAGGTGGGAGTTATTCTTAGGTCATTGAAGGTGTGCTCTCAAGGGGACATGGGACCATGGGACTCCAGGTCTCTCTTTGGCTTCCCAGTTGTCATGAGTTGAGCAGCTTCCTCTGCCACATGCTGCCACCATGAGGTGCTGTCTTGCCACAGGCCCAACAGCAAGGGGGCCAACTGACATGGACTGTAACCTCTAAAACTGTGAACCAAAATTAACCTCCTCTCTTTTTAAGTTGATTATCTCAGGGGTTTTGTTACAGTAAGAGAAAGCTAGCCAATATATATCCCAAGAGTGATTGCAGGTCTGTTTATTCAACAAATATCTATGGAAGTCACAGTATGTACTGGTTCTTAGAAAACCTTAATGCTTCCTGTAGTGTCCCAAACTTGATAAAGCATTTGTAAAATTTTCAAAGATCACCGAAAGCTATGCTCTTTTTATTTATTAAGCTAGAAATGACTGCAGACTGGGGGTGTGCTTGCCTAGCATACACAAGGCCCTGGGTTTGATTCCCAGCACCACAATAAATAAATAAATAAATAAATAAATAAATAAATAAATAAATAAATAAATAAATAGAACTACTGCCTGGAGTGCTGGAGTTAGCTTTAAATTTATAAATCATGTTAATAAATCATGATAATCATGTGCTTTTCACCACAATTTTAACTTTAAAAAAACATAGAACTAAAACAAAATAGAAACTGTCTAGGAGGTGGAATGGATTTAGCTCTCATGTTTTCTGCAGTCCATGTACAGGGGTAGCCTTGTAGGTCGTGCTGTTTCCATTGATGAATATAGTTGCAGAAACAGATGCTTTCACTGAATTATATTTACACAAAATTTATAATGCAAGCTCTTATGGAAATAGAACTACTGATAATTTGCTAGACAATGACTTCAAGTATCAGAAAAAACACAGTATCGATTTCCCCTGTACCACCCCATGTGTTTCTGTCACTTTCTAGCTGGAGATGGCATCAGATCCCACAGGTCAGGGGCTCAGTCCCCAAGATCACCTCCCACCACTTTAGGGGCCAGTCACAAGCCTCAGGCTGTTCCACTATTACTTCAACCCACTGGATAGAAATTGGGGTTCCCACAGCCCCCTCCTTGGGTTTGATTAATTTTCTTGAACAGCTAACAGACCTTTATGGTTGAAAAGATAAAGGGGGAGAGGGAGGTAGGAGAGAAGGGGCGCAGAGCTCCCATGGCTTCTCAGGGCCACCGTCCAGGACCGTCCATGTGCTCTGCTGTCCAGAGGGCTTCTGAGCCCTGTCCTTCTGGGATTTATGGGGACAGCACTGCACAGGCACCACTTCTGGGAGATCGGATGGGAGCCCAGAGCAGCCTATCAGACTCTCCTTGGCTTCTCCAGGTGCATCCCTCCTTCAGGTCTGGGGCTGGAGTCTTCTGGAATGAGGAACTTCTCATGACCTATTATCAGACAAGGTGAATCATAGAATTTCTATATGGGCCAGGTAACAATGGGACCAATTAGAGTTCCTGTGACCCACCTTGGAGAGAAGTCCTTAGTTCATAACTTAGAGGGAGTTATGAGCCAGGAACCGTGGGTGAAAACCAAAATATATCTATCTTCATAGCACATGTGGCAAAGGAGAACTAAAGTTGCATATGAAATTAAGGTTGCTAATCAGCTGGTCCTAAAATAAGGAAATGAAAGCCGAGTGTAGTAGTAAAGCCTGTAATTCCAGTACTTGGGAGGCTAAAATAGCAGAATCACAGGTTTGAGGCCAGCCTCAGAAATGTAGGGAGACTCTCAGCAACCAGCAAGATTCTGTTTCAAAATAAAAATAAAGTAGGGCTGGGGGTATAGCTCTGAGGTAGAATGCCCCTGGATATCAACCCTCAATACCACAAAAAAAGTAAATAAAATTTAAAAAGGCGATGATCCCAGATTCCATGGTGGGATCCACATAATCACTAGGAAAGTCAAGGAAGCCAGTTTGGTCAACATAAAATGTTCCTCATGATGGGTAAATTTTTCTTTTTCACGTCCATGTGATGCTCCTCAGTGAGACTGAGATCGAGAATACTGACTTTAGGTGCCTAGTTGGACTTAGGTTTCCATGGGATCCTCAGTACTTATGAACTCTCTGCAGGCGAGCTGCCCTTGTCCCCCGCTCTCAGGTAATCTTTGCCGCAGCTATCCTCTGTGTGCGGAGTCTGCACATGCCATAGTTTCTTAATAATTCTGCTCACAGCATCAGCAGGAAGGGGGACACTGCTGCCATCTGCCCAGTGCTGTGCTAGAGGCTTCGCAGGAGCCATTCCAAGCTTCTAGGGGTTTCCATTTATGTTTGTCCACCCATGTGGCGGCCAGTGAGGACAGGCTGCCTGCCTCTTTCCTTTCTGTAAAATGGAGAATGGAGGATTTGGGTTGAAAGTAAGGCATTGAGGAGCTGGGGTGTGACTCAGCATGCCCAGGCCCTGGGTTCAATCCCCAACATTACAAAAAACAACCAACCAACCAGCCAGGCATTGGGGTTACATGGCAGGCGAGTCTTGCAGGTCACTGTGTGACAGTCATGGGAAGCCAATACCAGGAGAAAGAAGTGGGAGGAAAAGGCAGGAGGCCCTGTTGACGCCCGGCTGTGAGATCTGCTCCCTTTCTTATTTATGGAGAAAAGTCTTTAGTAAATGAAACAGAGGAAGATGTAGGAAGTTTGCCATAGCCAGCCCTTATTTATGGAAAAGAAGACCATTAGCCGGGCATGTTGGTGCACACTTGTAATTCCAATAGTTGGGAGGCTGAGACAGGAGGATTGCAGGTTTGAGGACAGCTGTAGCAACTTAGCAAGGCCCTCAACATCTTAGACTCATTTTCAAAATTAGAAATAAAAGAGAACTGGGAGTGTAGGTTGGAGGTAGAATGCCCCTGGGTTCAATCTCCAGTAACACACACACACACACACGTGTGAAAAGAAGAAAAGGAGGAACGTTAAGCTACATTGGGTTTACGAAGATTCCACACTGTTCTTGCATTGTGGTGGGTGCGCTTGCAACATTTGATCAAGAGCCAAAGGCAGGGTTTCCTCCACCCACAGAAAAATTCCTCTAAGGAATCATGAGCCTATGACATTCAGCAGCTGGTTAAAAGACTGTTTAGACTCCCGGAATGACACTAGGAATTCTTGGAATTATGGTCTTGGGCAAGAAGGAAACTTAAGGGTGAGAAAAACCATCAATCTAGATTTCAAACCCAGGGGAACCTTCCTCACATAACCTACTAATTTGTTCCACATTATTGCCAAGTGGAGGAGTTGAATGAAAAATGAAAGTTGAGGCTCTTTCTGCTCTCGATCAAGTATGTAGTCATCCCTTGCATCCTTGGGGCACTGGGTCCAGAACCCCAAAGATGCCCAAATCCTAGGATTCCAGCCCCTTATTTAAAATGGTGCAAGGTGTGGTGGCACACACTGGTAATCCTAGTACTTGAGAGGCTGAGACAGGAGGTTTGCAGGTTCATGGCCAGCCTCAGGAGCTTAGCAAGACCCTGTTTCAAAATAAAGAATAAAAAAGGCTCAGAGCTAGAATGTCCATAGGCTTAACCCCCAACACCCGCCCCTAAATGATGCAGTATCTGCATACAAATGACATCCATCCTCCCATATATGTTAAAGCATTTTTAGATGACTTATAATACCTAACACAATGCAAACGTGGTGGAAATGGTTGCTATTCCGTATTGTGTAAGGAATGAGGACAGGGGCACAGTCTTTTGGTAAAGATATAATATATTTTAACGTTTCGGATCCATGATCATCTAGATCCAGACGAGGAACTGGTGGATATGGAGCACCAGTGGTGATGTAGGAAACTAAATGCCTGTCAGATTGGTTGGGTTCAAGCATTTAGTGAAAAATGTTCGCTTCGGAGTCTATAGCAATCATTGTTGATTAATGTCTAATGAAGACTTCCATCTATTACCTATTATCAAAGAACTTGGTGCAGGTCTATGAGTCAAGCATCTTTAAAAAATTAAATTGAGCTGGGTGCAGTGGCACACATCTGTAATCCCAGTACTTGGGAGGCTGAGGCAGGATGATTGCAGGTTCAAGGCCAGCCTTAAGACTTAGCAAGACCTTCACAACTTAGCGAGATCCTATTTAAAAAAAAATAAATAAATAAATAAATAAAAATAAGGGCTGGGGCTGGTGGTGCACGCTTGTAATCCCAGCATTTGGGAGGCTGAGACCGGAGGATCTGAGTTCGAGGCCAGCTACCTAGTGAGGCATTCCGCAACTTAGTGAGACTCTGTTTCAAAATAAAGAATTAAAAAAAAAAAAAAAAAAGGCTGGGGGCTTAGCTCGGAGGTAGAATGCCCCTGAGTTCAATCCCCAGTACCGGAAAAAAAAAAGGGGGGGCTGGGGGTCTACCTCAGAGGTAAAACGCCCCTCAGCTCAATCCCCAGCACCACACACACACACACACACACACACACACACACACACACACACACAATTAAGTTAATGTTTCATGTTTACCTCCTCCCTGGTATTCTTAGGCCACCTGGCTTAGCTTTGGCCGTGGAAACTTGGACCAGACAGAAGGATCCCTAAAGGCCATGAGGACAGGCTAGTCTTTTGAGCTCTGGAGTGCGCAGCCTGACTGAGAAAAAATAAGAAACAAATAGAGAAACAGGACTAATCGGTAGCCCATCACCAAGTGGAGTTGTTTAAGGGGCCCGTCGCCTCAGAACCCTTTGCATTTCAAAAGTAGAGGACCCTAGGGAGCTTTTGTTTATAATGGGCTAGATCCACTAATATTTACCAGGTTAGAAATAAAAAATGAGAAGTTTTCAGGGCACTTAATTCCTTCTTAAAACACCATAATAATCCCCTTACATAAATTACATATTCTTATGATATATATATATATATATCATTATACCCTGAGACTGAGCCCAGGGTCATTCTACCTCTGACATAGACCCCCAGCCTAATTTTATCTTTCTCATTTTTATTTATTTATTTTTATGTGCTTTATCATCTCACATCATAATGTAAATCATGTTGACATTAAATATGTGCACACAGCACTTGGTGCCCCCCCCCATCTTTTTCATTTTTGAAACAAGATCTCACTAAGTTGCTGAGGGCCTTGCTAAATTGCTGAAATTTGCCTCGAACCTGTGATCCTCCTGTCTCAGCCTCCCAAGTCCTGGGATTACAGATGCGTGCCATCACATCCAGAAAAAATAACTATATTTTCCAAAGCCAAAAGACCTGAGAAGGAAGAATGGCGCTGGTCTACAGCAGTGCAGACCTTGGTGTCGGGCTTGGTGTGGGCCAGCGGGGCCTCCTCTGCTCCCGCATTGACTGGGAATCTGCCGCCATGCTGTCTGGGTTAAAGTAGGTGGAGAAACCTGGCTTCCTGCAAGTGGCTTGTTTTGGGTTTCTTGACAAGTGGAACTTCTTAAGATTAGTTGCCTCGTGGAATCTGAAACAAACACCTGGCCGTACTTTGAGGCAACAGCCTTGCAGGATGTTTGGGGTTCTCTCCTGCTCTGACACAGACTGGGAACTTACCCAGCCTTGAAGACATTGTCCAGCCCTGCCTGCTTCTTTCTGCTCTCCAAAACTTTGCTGAGGCTTTTTGTTTGTTTGCTTATTTGTATTTTTTCCCAGTACTGAGGAGCTAACCCAGGGCTTCGCACATGCTGGGCAATCATTCTACCACTGAGCCATACCCCCAGCCCTATTATTATTATTATTATTAGTAGTAGTAGTAGTAGTAGTAGTGGGGATTGAACCCAGGGGCATTCTACCTCCGAGCTACACCCCCAGCTCTATTTTTATTCTTTATTTTGAAACAGAGTCTCTTTAAGTTGCGGAGGGCCTAAGTAGCTGAGGCTGGTTGTGAACCCAGATCCTCCAGTCTCAGTCTCCCAAGTACTGGGATTACAAGTGTGTGCCACCACACCCGGCTCCTATTTTGTTATTATTGGGTTTTTGTTTGTTTGTTTGTTTTGAGACAAGGTCTTGCTAAGTTGCTGAGCCTGGCCTTGAACCTGTAATCCTCCTGTCTCAGCCTCCCAAGTCCTGGGATTACAGGTGTGCATCACCACATACAGCTGTACAGCATTTTAACAGGGTGGCCTCCTGCTCAGGGTCAGCAGAGGCTTCTGTGGCATGCAGATGGTAAAGATTCTAGGCTTCCTGGATCTTAGGGTCTCTGTCGCAGCCACCCAGCTCTACTGTGGTGACACGAGTGACAGGTGTGGCATGTAGGTGTGGCTGCATCCAGGAACGGCTTGGTTTACAAAAACAGTCGGGAGCTACATTTGGGCTATGGCAGGTACTTTCCAACCTCTGAGCGAATTCACAGCTAACCAGGACCTAGGAATTCCTGGTTATAATCAGGAAACGTGAGTTGGAAAGTTGGGTAGGCTCTTGAGGCCACTGCAGGTAAAGTCATTCTTTTTGTGTGTATATGCAATTCTGGGGACTGATCCCAGGGGATCTCTACCACCTCTACCCCTTTAAATTTTCTAAAATATTATTTATTTATTATTTATTTATTTATTTTATCACCAAGAATACAAACAATAATAAATGCTGGAGAAGATGTGGAGAAATAGGAACTTTTATACACTGTTGGCAGGACTGTGAATCAGTACAACCACTGTGGAGATCAGTGTGGAAGTTTCTCAAAAGATTAGGAATAGAACTACCATACTTTATTTTTTTGAAACAGGGCCTGGGTAAGTTGCCCAGGCTGGCTTCCAACTAGTGATCCTCCTGCCTCAGCCTCCCAAGTCCCTGAGATAACAGGCATGTTCCACCTCACCCAGCACATGTAATATAATTATAATCTTGGCTAGAAAATGAACAAAGTCCAGAGGAACCAGCTCCTCCCAGGTAATGACCTGGACAAGGTGACCCAGTGACACAGGCAGGGTCATGGGGGTGATTTTTGTGGTCCCTGTTCCAGTTCTCAGGCACCTTTTATGGAGACAATAAAAAAGGCTGCTGTCTACACTGCCGTGAACAAGGAGAGGGCAGCCTCCTGTGTTCCCCGATCTGCCTCACTGTAATGGGGGGCCTTTTCTCTCTCTGTCCTCTAAAGACAATGAATAAAGGTTGGCAGCTATGATGTCACCAGTTCTCATGACAATCTCATAATTGTTCATTTTAAATTCTATTTTTACACCTGGCAGGGGTGGTAGCTGCTGCCACTCTACTAGTCATTCACCAAACCAGTGCTGACAGCTTCACCCACACACTGTCCTGGCTGGAGGAAGGCTGGGAAAGTGGACATCATAGGTAGAGTCAGTGTGTCATGTCTAAGAGAGGACGCTGATCCACAGCCTCCTCCAAGTGTAATCATCCAAAGACAGCTCAGCTTGCAAATCAGAACTTAAAACCTGGCAAGTGCTATGACTTATTCAGTTTCCTTGTGCCATCTGGTTTTATAGATGGGTAATTTCCTTTCCTGTTCTCACTAGGAGGTCCTGGGCCTCCAGCAATCGATTCTCAGTCTTTGCTCCGGACCTTCTTTCTTCCATCTCTTGCTGTTCTACTAGCGGGATCAATACGTTGCAAGGTCTTCTTTTTGCCTTTAGTAGGTTGCCACGTGTTGTCCTGATTGGGACTGGAGGGAAATTCTTTAGCTGGCTTTGGTCCCATGCCATGTGTACCAGAGCTTAGTTTTAGGATGACTGTTACTGCTGTCGTCGTTGATGCTGCCTTTGCCACAGGAAAGCACCCATCTACACTCCACCAACAGAAGCTGAGCCCCAGCCCTTCCCTCTTAGGTCACTAGCTGCTGTGTCTAAGTACGAGGAGAGTCTCTTCTGACTGATGGAGCCAGTCTGCACACTGCTGCCCTAAAGCAAGAAAGATTGAAAAGTACACCATGCATAGCCGATCACAAGCACCTTTTGGTTAGATTAGCATTTTCAGGTAAGTATTTTCAGCAGCAATCTCCTTAAACTTCTGCTAAAACCCATTAAGCAGAAATAGAGAGGGTTCATGTTATGATGTCCCCCAAAACCTCAGGTGTTAGGCAGTGTTGCTAGGTTCAGAGGTGGGGCATGGATGGAGGAGGGGAGTCACTGGCGGCACGATCTATATTTGTCCTCTCTCTCCTTCTGGCTTCCATGAGTGGAACAGCTTTTCTCCACCACACTCTGCTGCCATGATGGTTCTGTATTGGAGTCAGCCACCTCTGGACTGAACCTCAGAAATGATGAACCAAAAAGAATCTTTCTTCCTCTAAACTATCCTGTTCATAGATATAGTCTGAGGAGCCTGATAAAAGTGGAAATTCCTGAGTGTCTACCCCAGAGAGCCTGTCTCAGCTAGCCAATGTGAGCCTGGGAATCTGCATTTTATTGAGCCCTTCCAACTGATTCCAACCCACATGGCTTGAGAACCATGCCTAGAGAAATATTACCTGGAGCTTCTATTTTTGAAAATGGTTCTGTAGGCTAGGGGTGTATCTCAGTGGTAGAAGGTGAATTTAGCATATGCAAGGCCCTGGGTTTGATCCCCAGCACAAAAATTTTAGAAGTTCTTCAGAAGTCTCCCATTTGTTTAGATTAGAAGTTCAAAGTATTAACAATGGTTTGACAGTTCACGGAATGATACAAATGTTGTATGAAAACATATATGTGGGCTGGGAATGTATCTCAGTGATAGAGGGTGTGCCAAGCATGCGTGATGCCCTGGGTTTGATCCCAGCAACACACATGCATACACAAATCTATGTGAGCCAGGCATGGTGGTGCATGCCTGCAATTCCAGTACTTGGGAACTGAGACAGGAAGACTGCAGGTTCAAGGCCAGCCTTAGAAACTTAGCAAGATCCTGTTTCAAAATAAAAAGGGCTAGGGAAGTAGCTCAGAGGTAGAATGCCCCTGGGTTCAATCCCCAGTACCCTTTCAATCTACATGAATACATCCTCAATTGGCCTGAGTTGATAATGAAGCCTTTCGTGATATATGTCTTGGTCAAAAATGTCAACAGCAACTCAGCTGAATGGTACACCCAGAGTTCATTAATCTCAAGCACTTGGTTCTGATGTCAGCAGTGTCCTTTATCTCCTCCAACTTTTCTGACAGAGAGATGTGTCTCTGGCCTATCTGGATTTCCTGCATGTCCCTTCTTTCTTAGTGGTACCCTGCTCCTTTGCCTTAGTGGCCTCACCATGAATGGTTGCTATAGCAATGACAGTGTACAGGGGATTGTGCAGCCCAGGGGTCTGTGGGATGGAGGGGGACACATGCTTATATGTTGGGGGCTGCTATCATTTGAATCTGGAGGCCCATGTGTTCCTGTTGGAATGTGGTGGAACCTTTAAGAGGTGAGGCATGCTGGGAGGTTTTAGGTCAGTGGCAGCGTTGCCTTTGAAGGGGATTATGGGAAGCCAGCCTCTTCCTGGCCATGAGGTGAACAGGTTGCCCTGCCAAGCACTCCCGCCATGATGCCACAAGGCCAATGGGTCAAGGACTGAAATCTCCCCAGACTATAAGCCAGAATAAACCTTTTCTCCTTATAAGCTGATTGTCTCAGCTATTTTGTGAACCAACACTGCATCAACTTCTCTCCTCTCAGCAGCACTGGTCTCTAGAGCTTGGGAGATCCCAGAGATCATTTCTGACAACATGCAGCTACCCAGGGAAAAGAGAACACCACATATCTCAGGTTCTGGGCCTCAGCCACCCAATGGCTCCACATGCTCGTATGTACACAAACACACATTTACATGCATCCACGTCTCACACACACACAGTCCTGAGTTCACTGATGATCTCCAGCCCAGAATCCTTGGTTGTCAGTATGGAGCAAAGGGACACACTCTTCTGAAGGATAAAGTCCTCACTGAACTTGTCCCCAAATTGCATGTCTCACTTCACTTTAATCAGGGGGATTTTTTGCTGTTGTTTGTAACCGTTTGTCATAGAGGAAGGACAGAATGTCAGACAAGCAGGACTCACAGTGAAAGGTCACATTTGTTGGAGCACATACTTGTGCTTCTGTGCTGACTCATCAGACATGGAGACTTTTTAAATAAATACCCCTCCTGACAAAATTGGAAAGGACAGTAAGTGGAGTGAATGAAATCACCCTCAAGACAAGGGATGCCGGGGAAACAGGGCACGGCACATTTTAACTGCATCTCAACCTTGGAAAGTGTTTTTTTTTCTTTCCCATTTCCATGGCACTGTGAGAGACAAGATGACAGATTGACATTGGTATAGCATTTTGCATTTCACTGGTGCTCTAATGAGAGGCAGGCAGGGAAAGTGTTGTTGTTTCCATTTTTTCTCTGGTAAGAAAACTAAGGCCAGAAGGAAGAGGACTTGCCTGACCTCTATGGCTCCAGAGGTCCGAGTCAGGGCCCTGAGGGCTGACCTGCTGTCTCGTTACCTGGCCTCTTTTTAAATCCTGAATCTCTCTTTCTTCCTTTATCCTTTTGTCTTCTCCTTGAATTTGTTCTCTCAAAATAAAACTCCCAGCTATTGTTTGTACAATTTTCCCATTAAAGCGACTCTTCTGATTTAGTTCCATATATCATGTGCATCACTCATGTCCAATCTTGGGACAAAGTGGTACACATTTCTTTGGCATGCCTCTTGGAGATTTATATCTGGAAAATTGTCTTCTTTGAATAACTGACCTATTTTCTTTTATCAGATACAAAGATTTATGTATTTCTTATCTTCGAGAAAGTTCAGAGCTAAATTTAATATTCAACAATGGCCTTTGTGTTATCCTAAAAAAGTTTCTTCTCTTTCTATGAGGTTTTAAAGTTACTTCAGTTTTATTGTATATATGTCTTTTATTATGAGTCAAAGCCTTTTGAAAACAAGCATTTTTAATAAACATTTTTTGGATATGAATTTAATTGGCTATGAAGTTAAAACATCAAATTTCCTAACCAAATCTATTAAATTGAACCTAACTCTATTAAATTGAATTGGAAGGATCACATAATAAAGCTAATTTTTTATCATTATGAAAAATGTTTGCCAGGCATGGTGGCACACACTGGTAATCCCAGTACTTGGGAGGCTGAGACAGGAGGATCACAGGTTCACGGCCAGCCTCAGCTACTTGGTGAGGCCCTCTTCAACTTAGTGAGACCCTGTTTCAAAATAAAGAATAAAAAAATAGGTCTGGGGGTATAGCTCAGAGGTAGAAGTTCCCAGGGTTCCATCCCCAGTACCACACACACACAAAAAATAGTTGTTATGAAAGAAATTTAGTGTCTAAAGTGACATTATAAACAAAGTCAAGCTTGTGAAAAAGGGCAGTGAAATAAAATCAATGTGCAAGGGTAGCTCAGAACTTTGATGAAGGATGCAAAAGCTTGATGTTAGTTTTGTGGCTTCTCTAAGCCATTCACATAAACTATCCTGGGGGAACCAGGCGTGGTGAGGCACAGCTCTAGTTCCAGAACTTGGGAGGCTGAGATAGGAGAATCGTAGACTTGGCAACTTAGTGAGACCCTCAGCAACTTACGGAGACCCCTGTTTCAAAATAAAATAAAAAGGACTAGGGGTTTAGCTCTGAGGTAGAATGCCCTTGGGTTCAAACCCCAGTAGCGAAAAAAAAAAAAATCAAAGATAAATTAAGATCTTAATCTCATGTAATCATAGATATGAAATTTGTATCTTGCAAATAGAAAATATATAATTTTCCTTATGTTTTGTCCTTTGAAATGTATAAAATTTAATCAGATACTTGATGATGAAGGACATTTCAAACAGTTCAAGAAAGTAGACTTTAAAGTCATTAGAAAAAAAATTGTGTAAAAGTCCAAGTTTGCATACTTTGAAAATAGGACACACTTTCACAAAATGTCCCTTGAGCCAAGAGGAAGTTGAAGGTCAAATGGCAAGTTACCTAGCAAGCAATTAAAACCAGGATGCCTTGTAAGAAACCTATGGCATGCCGGAAAAATTATACTTGGAAGAAATAGAAATAGCTTTAAATACTGTCTCTGTTACAAAAGGAATTTAAAAAATACAAGTTAGAATTCATCTTAAGAAACTGGAAAACAGCATTTGGGAGGCTGAGACCGGAGGATCCAGGTTCGCCGCCAGCCTCAGCTACCTAGTGAGGCACTCCGCAACTTAGCGAGACCTGGTTTCAAAATAAAGAATTAAAAATAGGGCTGGGGGTGTAGCTCGGAGATAGAATGCCCCTGAGTTCAATCCCCAGTACCGCAAAAAAAA